>JANHFO010008217.1:8312-20880 GCA_032468095.1 Pareas carinatus | reverse complement strand
TTCCAGAGTTGCTGTTCTGTTAAATAAAACGTGTTGCACCAAGCCTGACTCCTGCCTCGTGTATCCACGCTACAACAAATGATCACATGATTAGGTGATTCTGCAACTGTTGTATGTGCAAGCTGTTTGCCAAACACTCAGATCACAAGCACATGACTGTAGGGATGCTGACCGCTGGAAGTTCAAGGACAGGTTACACCAGCATTCATTGAACATTTGCGTAACCTAGGCAGGTCACAGAACGAGTGGTCATTAACCACTTGTACAAGATTGCTTGCATTTACATCTAAATAATACAAGATTGCTTATGTTTACATCTAATCAACTGAATTGCTCAATCAAATACACTTGTGTGTTTTTATGAACAATGATTAACAAAATTGAACTGTATCCAATAATTAGCATTGTTGTTTGTAATAATCCTGTTCATCATATTTTTCTCCCATATAGAATTTGCCTGGGACTAGACGCACTGTGAAATTGTGACAAAGTCTATGCATGTCTTCATTCATAAGTTTTTCTTCCCAAGTAATTGGACAGTATCCATTTACATAAAACCAGGCTCACCTCTGCCTCATGTATTCATGCCTCATTTCCTCACTTAATGCCTTTTCATTCCTGTTATTTATTTTCTTTATTATTACATTTCCAGTATACGGCAGTGTGAGTCATTCTCATTGCCATCCCTAGCAGCACCTTCCAAGGACTGTGAAACAGTAAGAAGATTTAAAAAGCTTTTCCATCTCGTCAGAGGAGCTAACCTTTATTATAATGGCATTTGGATTGTAACAGGACTTCATTGAATAAAGAATTATTTATAATAAGATTTGAACAAGGAACCTGCTAGTCCAGAGATGAGGAACTGGATGCGGAACGCTAATGCTCAGCAGTTACAGCCAGCGTGGCCCATAGTCAAAGATACTGGGGACTGTAATTCAGCAGCCTCTGCGGAGTCAGACATAATCTTGATTCTCAATTTCCCAAGACAATCCACAAATACAACTGAATGTAAAACACAGTCTCATTTGAAATTTTGCAAGAGCCACGCACAGCATGAAAACTGATTTAAAGTTGGAAGCTTGCACAGGAAAGACAAACGGTAACGATCCACCTTAAATGGTTATAGTTGGTTTTGTTATTGTATGTTCTTAATCACTCTCAATTTATTCTTGATTTCTGCTCAGATTGTAACAGATCTGTTAGAAACTGAATTGTTTTATCTCTAATCTGAGAGCCTTTACATTAATATAGAACTGCCATACTTCCTGCCCCAGTTTAATACAGTTCTACCCCACCAGTCAAACAATACTGACAACTGCAAACATAATTTGTATTCTAACCGAAGATGTTGCGCCATCTTGTGGAACCTAGGAAGAATTCCCTCAGGGATAAGGACAGCTACTTCTCTCTCTGCAGCCCAGGTTTGAAAACATGGCTTTAGTTCCAGGCCTATGATTCTTATTTTTTTAGTGGCTCTTGTTTTGATTTGTGCATTTTGTTATAAGAGCATGTTCATCCGATTTGTCTGTTGCTTAACTGTTTTTAATTTTCTTTTAAGTTTGTGCGCCACCCAGAGTCCATTGTAGATGGATGGCCCATAAATAAATAGCCCTAACCTGAAATAAATTCACCACTGCTTCTTAGTTTCCACATCAGACCATAGGCTAGCATTCTCATCTTAATCACTTAGCCATGATGACATCCTGTCTGACATGCTTCTAAGTATGTTTCTATGCCTGCAAATATTAGATTTAGTTGAAGAGAAACAGAAAAGCCAAGGGAATTCTGTTACCAGGGGAACTGCAAAAGCAAAACAGATTTGTGTTCAAAATGCAAAAACATTCCATTGATCATGAAAAAGAGAAGGCTTGCAAAGAGATCAAGCCTATTTCATAATAACTAGATCTATAATCATTGCAATCATATTATACTTCTTTCTGTTTTTGCTAAACACCCAATAAATTATTCCTCAATTCCAGTTTCTTATGTACTATTTATGATTTTTATATTAAATAATTCTGTCTTAATGTTTCTATTATAAAAAAAACCAGGATACAGCATTTTATTTTCACAGATGAAAATGACTGCAACCAGCTTGTTTTTAATAATTGCACACTTTTGCACCTTTTAAAAAACTGAAAATGAATGGCTGTGAAAAATGTCCTGCTTGGACATCAGCACACACAAATCACACATTGCACACTATAGGTGCCCACAGCATATCTAACTTCAGCATCCAGACGGTAGAAGCAAAAATTTTGGTCCCTTGACATTGGGACCAAATGCAATGATAGGATATTCAATCATTTGCCTTATTACATCATGTTCTTTCCTGAGTTATCTTCCAAATTTTCAGTTCTCAGTTAATATACAAAGTTAATTTGTTTCTGTGAAGGTAGTACATAAGCAAAATAATAGCTCTTTAACTTTCTACCTTAATTACTGGCCCTAGTTCTTTCCCATTGTTGTTATATTTGTTATATTTCTGGACATGCATGATTCTTTCCCCCTATTTTATCATTTATGTTCCAGTTTACCTAGAATCTTCTGGAATCACGTAGCCTCTAAATATAAATAAGCAAATGAATAAACTTCTCCCTTATTTATGATCCTGTAATCACTTAATTATTTGGAGTAGAGTCGGGGCAACTGGATGAACCCGAGCATTTACTGGCCGAATGCCCTTCCTGATGCCATGCAGAGTTTGCAGCAGATTTTTTTTTTTGAGCCCTAGGAGAGAAATATCTGCCACAACCTAGAATGGAACTTTCAACCTTCCAAGTGGGAGGTGAGTATCTTCGCCACAAGGCCACCAATGGCGCTGTATAAATAAACAAAAAAAGGTTTTAAAAGTCTATATGTAGCTCCCACCAGATCTCAGTGAAAGAGTGGCCTCGTGTCAGTTACAAAATGGGTATGGGAACAAGTTTTCTGCAACTTCTCTTAATATATTGACATTCATCCCATCATGCCTTTATAATAGGTTATACAGTATAGTATAAGTGGGATGGCAGCTTCATATCGAATTATCCTTTGTATGTACTCCAGATTTTATCTTATCTCTACTCTTTTTAGTTGCCTTTATTTATTTATTTGATTACATTACATTAAAATTTAAATTTCATATGCATTTGTAAATGTTTTTGATGTTCAAGCTAACTTTTGGGATACTAAAATATAAATACTAATGTCTGTTGTTTTGATTGATATTGTATGATGGTTTATAGAAATGAACAAAATAATTCCAAGCAATTGCTATCTTTTCTGTAAAAGACATTTCAACAATATCTCAAAATTCTTTTAGTGTCAAATTAGATATAGAGCAACTGAATTATTTATTTATGTTATATCAAAAAGTAATTTCTCAATGGAACATAATTTCTGCTTCTCCTGTGATTTATAAAAACATTCCTGGCGGCTCAATTATTACTGTGTGCTAATAATACACATTATTTCCATTTTGCTACTAACTTTGAGATAGTAAAACATTGTTGATTTCAAGATCAGATCTTTGATACAGCAGCTAAATATTGTCTCAGAGATGAGAGATATGATCTCTTCAAACAGAGTGAGGAAAAAGAAATGGTCACAAATAAATATATAGTAAACCTATGAAATTCAAAATGTAGGAAGAATCTGTTTACATATAGCCTATGCATGGGCCAAGCTTGTATTCATTTCCTGAATAGATCATTTCCTGTTATCTGTGCAATAACTATCTAACTTTGGCCTATAGAAGTGTAAAATTTCTTGGCTGTTATTTTACCTACCACTGGAATCTATTATGCAAATGATAAATGGATAAATAGTGTTAACATTTATGTCATGGTTCAGGACAAACACCTTTGAAATAATTTTTTTAAAATGACTTTGTTGCTCTCAGTGATTAATCCTTTCTTTACAATGTACATGAAGATTACTTACTTATTTTCTTTCAACTATTTGTATGCCATCTATTTTCTACACACTTTTAATAGATGGTAACAGTATGCTTTACAAAATACTCCATTTCAAGATATATGTGGTATGGTTGTATTAATGGGAAAGGAATGCTAGCATTTTTATCTTAAATTGGCCAAAAAGTGGTCATCCACGGTGTACTGGTATTTGTTTAGTTTGGGATCAGTATCCATGATCACTAGCTGTTTTGTTGAGCTATTTTCTATCCTTCTGTGTAGTTTACTGATGTTTGAATCTGACACTTGTGGGCAGGGCATACTGTCATAAGCATTCATGCAGAAAGAATAGTTGCTCCTTGGTGGAGATTTGCCTAAATGTCACTGAACCAATACATCAAAATCTACTAACAGGTTACTACAATTCCTTGGCATCATAGTAGCCTATAAGTGAACCAAATTTGCCCAAATATCAACAACCTAACAGTTTTTCTAGATATTATTTTTATTACTTTTTAACTTCTTTCTTCAGTTGACTTTTGTCTTCTTTGTGTTATATTTTGACCAACTTTGGATGAAAGTTTCTCTTGGTTTTATATAGTTTTTAAATAAGCCTCCTAAACCTTTACTAAATTTCTTATAAACAGCCTTATTTTTCAATCAGGGAAAAATGCCTCACGAAATTCATCAGTTGATGGAGTTGGTGGAGATGGCAAAATTTATAGTTTAAATTAAAGGTAATAATTTATCTAGTTTTGTTTCTACTTGGAAACTTCTTCTGAACGTTTGGGCTTGAAAGTAGAGTGACTTTGTTGTTATAGAGATGATCTGAAATAGTTAGAAATGTAAAGCAAAAGGTTGGGGTTGTAACTTTTTCTTGTATTCTACTGCACTGAAATAAGTTAAAAGTCAGTATGTTACCATCTTCTTTAACTTTTCTGACTTTTGTTTAATTATGTTTATAATAAACTTTAATAAATATTGGGAAAAAGATGTCTCATAGAATTCATCAAGGAGGTCCTTTCTTTTATTTTTAATTTGGCAGCAGAACCATTTGTCTGTTTGGTTAGAGGAATGAGAGATATTTTGGGATAGAATGGCAGGATATTTAATAAAACATGTTATTATATGCTAACGATGTATTATGCCTAATTGGAGATTATGTATTTTTTTCTGCCAAAGTTTATTGATCCAATGTGATACTTCAGTAATTTATTAAGCTTTTGAGTTTATTGGATGGAGTCTTAGACATTTCCTATACGCTCCAATGTTTCTATGAAATTTGTGAATTCTTTTAAATATCTTTGAATAGTTTTTCTTAGGAAACTATTTTTTTTATTTGTGAATGTAAATATATGAATTTTTAAATCTCAGGTGAAAATTGAGCTAAACAGAAAATTAAAATTCCCAACCTGTTTTAAAGAAAAGTTTGGTCTAGTGATTAAGGCCCCAGACTGCATGTTCAAGTCCTGCCTTAGCCACGAAAGTTAGCTGATTGACTTTGGCCCAACCACTCACTCTCAGCCTGACTCACCTCGCAGAGTTGTTATGGGGGGGAAAGGAGCAAGAAGATATGTATGTTGGATGGGTTTGTCACCTTAAGTTACTTGTAAAATATAATAAAGGTGGGATATACATCAATGCATAAATGTATATTCTGTAAAGATTAATACTACCTAAAGAACAATATACTTTCTTATAGGTATTCCTAAGCAAACACTTTTGAGTTGTTTAAAGCATCTAAATAGGATGGTAAGATTTATTATTTAATTATATAAGAAGGACAGCTCCTAAATTTTCTTTATCTAAATTGTGTCTATCATAGTATGATGACTTTTTCAATTTTTCTGACTGTTTATTGTATCCCTGGACATATATTTTGATATAAATTTTTCTATTCAGTGTAAATGATGAAACAAACAATTATGCTTTATGGACACATCATGGCAGAAATTAAATTTCATTTTGATCCGGAGCTCTATTCTACTTTTTTAAAAGGTTGCATGGCATTTTTGAAAGATATAATTTTGGAAATTTAATTATTCAGTAATACATTTTTCACTCAAGGATATCCCAATTTGAAAATTATGCATGTGTGTGTGTGCATGTACAAGTGTGTGAGAGTGGGTCTTTTGTGTGTGTGTGTGTGTGTGCGTGTCTCTGTGTTGCTAGTCATGGACAAGTAGTGATAGTAAACCTGATGCAATTTTGACCAGATGCATTGGCAGCATATTTTTTCTTCTTTTTATGACCCTTTGGGATTCACCCAACCCCAAGTCCATGGAGCAGCACTGGGCCACAGCATGCCAGCAACTGGGCCACGCAAACAAGCCAATCCTCATTTGCAAGATGCAGGCAGCATGCTAAACCACGCCCCCTATGGTCTGTGTAAACCCTTTTTCCATTGAACTGTCCCTGGTGCCCAAAAAGTTGGGGTTGACAATTTTAATCCCTGTATTTGATGTAGACTCGAGGCACCTAAATTGAGCTGAGCATTTACTGGCCAGATGTCCTTCCTGACACCTAGGTGGAGTTTGCAGCAGATATTTTCTCTTTGCGCCTTGATAGAGAAACATTTCCCACTACCTAGGATTGAACTTTCAACCTTCTGAGTGGGAGGAGAACATCTTCACATCTAGGCCAACATGGTGACTAGATTAGCAGCATCTAAATCTTCAAAATTACTATCAATTCTGGTATATAATTTTAGATTATTTTAAGTGTACTTTTAGTACATTTAGAGTACTTCTAAATGTATGTATTACTTAGCTGCAAGAATTTTGGAATAAAGAACAGATCAAAGATTGCAGGTCTTTAAGAATAATATTTCTTGTTATCTTAAAATAAGACCAATTCAATAAAATGTTTATTGTACAATAAACATGAGGTTTTTTTAATGGAGCTGTCAGTATTGTATTGGAAATGTAATATATACAAGTACAAATGCCACATACTATATATACATGCACACATCCACTTACCCTCCCACATACATATATAGCTAATTTGGTCAATTCTTGTTCGCTTTTAACTGCCTTGGAGATTTAAGTTCACTCCAAGTAAATAGGTGTTTTTCTCTATGGTGCTGTCAGTATTCTGCCTCTTCTTAATGATTTCCATAATTGTCTGATGGATGACATACCCTGGGGTTGAGGAATACCACATCAAAATAGGAAATGACATGGGCCTGTGAATATAGGACAAGAGATATCAGGGATCCAACTTCATAATTTGAGGGGGTCCTTGGTGCTCTCTGAACTTGAAGACATTTCTTGAAGACATTTCATTGTCCAAACTATGTACCATCTAAAAGCTAATAGCACTGAGGTTGTTACCTAGTTTGGTAATGAAATGTCTGGAAGAAAACAACCAAGTTCAAAAAGCACCAAGGACTCTTCATTTCAGTCCTTAAGTGCAACTATTCTCAATTATTGGTAACTTCCTAACTTTCCTGGTTGGAAAAAATCTATTCATCATGAGTGCCCAATCAAGAAAATGAAAGCATATATAACGGAATAAAATAAAGGAGGGTAGCATCCTCATTGACTCAAGGTTGACTTAGCCTTTCATCCTGTTCTAGGTCACTAAAATGAGAACCCAGATTGTTGGGGACAATATGCTCTGTAAACCACTTAGAGGGAGCTGTAAAGCACTATGAAGCAGTATATAAGTCTAAGCGCTATTGCTATTACAGACACTGCACAGAATATGTACAAATAGTACATAACAGAATTTCGGCTCTTATTCTCTGAAGGGTAAGGCTTTCTGAAAAAAGAAGGAGTTGATGGTTTTGTTCTTTTTAAAAAAAACACTTCCTTCCTTCTCTTCCTACAAAGACAATTGCTATATAATAATAGGAAACCCTGTCTGGGTTTCTATTTATCTTGGAACAATTCAGTTGTTATGGTTACCATGGAAACTCTTAAAATGGTGAGGTGACGAACTGTAATACTACATTGTTTATATTTAAGCTACTAAGTTTATAGACAAAGCAACAGTATTCTGTTTAACGGTTTGAGACAGAAATAATTATGTCACTACCAGCACTTTGCAAAATTTTGTATCAGACTATTCTGTTTGTAGAGTTTGATAACTTCAGATACAGTCTGAAGTCCATGCATTATATGCACAGAAGGCCCCTTCTCTTCCAGGCATCAAAACTTTCCTCCTCCTTTTCTGGTGCTAGTTTTGTTTTCTTTCTCTCCATCGTTCACCTTTTCCCAAACAATAGATATGACCCAACCTTTGAATAAGGCTGAACTAACCCTGCAGCCTTTCTCATGAATATTTCAGCAGAAGAGTATGCAAATCCAGGCATGGCATTAGCAAAGCAATTATATCGGAAAATTCTGACATTTAAAAAGTATTTATATGCAAAGATTAAAAAAAAACTGTTAAAATAATTTGACATATATCAACAGAATGTAAGTGAAAAGGGTTGATAGAATAGAAAGTAAATAAACTAAGCTATTCATTTTCTGCTGAAACAAAATGGATCAAAGATGTTCATGCATAGGAAAGTACAAGGGATGGTGGCGGATGAGGTGAAGGTGACGATGAGGATACAGAAATTATTTTACACCTTTTTTGTTCAAAAAAGATAAGTGGAAGAATTAGATGTGAACAATAAATTATGTAAAACAATAAATGTTGTGTTTACTTGCTTATGAGAGGTTTTTTTACAATTTTATATAGGATGTCCATGCTGAAAACAATCAATTTAATAATTACATAGACATGAGCTACTGAAATAAAGGATATAGAATTCATTAGAATAGAATAAAACTGGAAGGGACCCTGGAGGTTTTCTAGTCCAACCACTTGCTCAAGCAGGAGATCCTATACCACTTGAGAGAAGCGTTGTGTATTGCCCCCAGTCGCTCAGCTATTGGCAGTTGAGTCGAATGATGAGGAACTAGAGGGGTAATCCTCCCTTGCTGTATCAGGCCTGCAAACACCCACCCACAGTTCCTCTTTGCCAGATGTTGCAGGGGAGGAAGAAGCTGGACCAGATGCCAGGAAGGCTGTCAGCAACCGAGAGTTGGAGGGGATGGAACATGGCCTGGAGCCAGAGGCTTCTTGGGAGGAACCTGTGGAGGCTGATGAAGGACAGCTGGAGCCCATCTTAGATGTGTGAATGAGGCATTGGCTAAGGAGGGAGGCTCAGAGCGAAGCAGCTGACCAGCCTACTGTGCATCACCAGTGGCGTGGATAGCACCCCCACCCCCAGTGAAGGGATAAAAGCTCTGGCCCTTGAACAGTTGCCTTTCAAAAAGGCAACTGTTTACTCCTGCGTTGCTTCCTGAACACTGCCTCGTGATTCTGGAACCTTGGACTGGCTGCTGACTACACTTGCGAAAGACCCTTGATTGTCGACGATTGCTTTGGCTTAAACAAACCTCAGTTTGGCATTGTTTGTGTGTGTAGATGTGTTGGTGGCTGGAAGCCAACCTTTCCCTGACTGTGGCAGAACGCCAAGCGTAATTGCCTGTGGGTGGAAGTCAACTTCTCCTTGCTTAGCTGCACTTGCCTTCCCCCTCTCCTCTGTGTGTGCCTGAATCAGAACAAGTGACTGCCCAGTCTCTTCTTAAAAATCTCCAGTGATGAAGCACACATAACTTCTGAAGGCAAGCTCTTCCACTGGTTAATTGTTCTCACTGTTAGGAAGTTTCTCCTTAATTTCAGGTTGCTTCTCGCCTTGATTAGTTTCCATCTGTTGCTTCTTATCCTGCTCTCTGGTGCTTTGGAAAATAAGTTGACCCCTTCTTCTTTGTGGCAACCTCTCAAATACTGGAATACTGCTATCATGTTCCCCCTAGTTCTTTTTTTCTCTAGACTAGCTATACTCATTTTCTGCAGCTGTTCTTCATAGGTTTTAGTCTCCAGGCCTTTAATTATCCTAGTTGTTCTTCTCTGTATTTTTTTGCACTAAATATTTTTTATATTTAAGCATTCTTTATAAATACTCCACACTATATATTCTTCTTACTTTATTATCCATATTCACTACTCTAATCCAGCAATTTTCTATAGAATTTAAAATAAAATTGGAACTACAAGACTGTAAAACTATTTGCATTCCCAGCAAATGTTAACAAAGCAATCATTCTATACTCTTCTTTTTTATGGAACTGTAAATATTCACTAACTTTTTTTATTTAAATCAGTCTTTTGCTCTTATGTCTATGAAGCAGAATTATAAAATAAAAACCCTTCCTTCTATGTGAGCTCTCATTTTAAATGCAAGTTCCAGAAATATTTTTAAAGATACCCATTTGGAAATATTTTGGATAAGGAAAAGATATTGTGAAATCTCCTAAGAAAGGAGACACACATATTGGGTAAAGTAAAAACAACTGAATTCTCAGAATAAAAAGAATTATTTTGATATCTATAGATATCAAAATGTTTTTTCATGCATACTAATGCTTTTATAATGTATCTTCTAGAAGTAACAACTTGTAGCTTTGGACTTATTCAAAACAAATGTCATTTTGTGACAGTAATCTTATTTGTCATTTTCTATGATTTTGGCCACTTGCTCCACCTGCATCTCCTATTTCCCTAAAATGATTTTTCATTTTACTTTCTTTTAAAGTAAAAATGATGACAAAGCAACTTACTTATCTCGCCTACAGAAGTAGCAAAACAAGGGAAAAGAATATATAATATCCAACTAATAAAAAAGAGTTTTCCAAATCTAAAATATTTCCATATTTCAGGTACACAAATTTTTCCTCTCTTTCTTCTGTGAAATTTGAGATGAACATGATATTTTGACAATAGTTATCCAAGAGTCAAAGAACTGAATGTTTTTATAAATGGACAAAGTGACATAGGTTTTAATAGTCAACTTCAACAGTTTAGAAATTAAATACTATTCATAGGAATACTTTTCAAATGAAAAACATCAATATGCGTTTTGTCTGTTTTAATTTATACAATGTTTAAAATGCATGAACTGTTTAAAATAAGTTATCACAATCCTAGGCAACACATATTTTAGTAGTCACCAAAATCACTTGCTTAGAAATGTAAGTAAATTCATAATAAAATACTAATGTAATGCTATTTCATTTCATTTTCATTTTATTACATTTATATACCGCCCTTCTCCTGATGGACTCAGGGCGGTTTACAGCCAGCTAAAATACAAACAAGACATCATATACAAAACATATTACAAGTTAAAACATGTTAAAACAATTATAATAATGTGGGGCTGTAAAATTTAAAAAGCCAATATAAAACCAATTTAAAAAACTAATAAAAATTTGTTATGATCAAAGGGGTGGGGTCTAGGATAGCCCGGCTTGCATAAAGAGATATGTTAGTACTTACTCATGGCTGGTGCTTTTTGCTGGGACTTTTTGGCTGTCCTGCACCCTGCTTTGTAGGGTGACAAGCAGCCACCCCAGCGCAGTTCCAGTCTCCCTCACCAACCTGCAATCCCAAAACCTTGCTTGCCCTATGCTCCGTTGCCCCTGCTGAGCTTCACTGTCTTCTTGCTGCCTTGGTGAAGTATGCCCACCCTATCCCTTCACGAGGCAGCTGCTAGCCTTCTGGGGAGGCTTTCTTCCCCAGATCTTGCAGGGAAACTACTGTATGTAACCTTGAGAAGAAAGCCTTGTGCAGTCAGCAGTGAGAGCAAAAAGATGGTCAAGATCAGCTAGGATTATGAAATTAGGACTATGAAGTTCAGGGGCCAAAAGAGCATCGATGGGGTGGGGAGATATGTCAAGGGAGCTGAAATGCCTCTGTGACCATAACTGCAGGCAGGCTGCCAGCAATAACATTTAGGGTTATATACCTCCCCATAATAACTACGCAATCTAAAACCATCCCTATCTATTGGTTCTGATGGATTATGTGCATACTTCTTAAAAAAGCTCTCCACTGCCATAGCTGTACCATTAAGCACAATCTACGAGATATCATTCAGATCCAACACATTGCCTGATCTATGATCATTAGCCACGGTCATTCCTATCTTCAAACAGGGTGACCCCAGCCTAGTTGAAAATTACAGACCAATTTCATCATATTGTGTCAACTGCAAAGTCATGGAATCAATCATCAACCAATCCCTTATCCTCCACTTAGAGTCAAATAATCTACTCTCTAACAATCAGTTTGACTTCAGAAAAAAATTGTCCTGTAATCTACAATTCCTACACTGCAAAAACATTTGGGCTACACAGCTTGATCAGGGTAAAGCAATAGATGCAATTTACATAAGACTTCAGCAAAGCCTTTGACTCAGTGGTACATGAGAAACTGCTGTTAAAACTACACTCTTACAGCATTTCTGAATCACTACATAAATGGATAGCTGCATTCCTGTCAAACATGCAACAAGTAGTTAAAATAAGGAGAGCTGCATCAAACCCTGCACCAGTTAACAGCGGTGTTCCCCAAGGCAGCTTTCTATTGTTTAACAGACATTAATACAATTGAAGAAGTCCAGAGGTATTTACGAGAAGGGTACTCCATTCCTCAGCCCACAATAGAATACCTTACGCTACCAGGCTTGAAATTCTGGACCTAGAAAGCTTAGAGCTACGCCACCTAAGATCTGACCTAAGCTTAGTACATAAAATTGCCTGTTACAATATTCTGTTTGTTTGTTTGTTTGTTTGTTTGTTTGTTTAAATTTTTATACCGCCCTTCTC
>JANHFO010008215.1:151789-162924 GCA_032468095.1 Pareas carinatus | reverse complement strand
TTTCTTTCTTTCTTTCTTTCTTTCTTTCTTTCTTTCTTTCTTTCTTTCTTTCTTTCTTTCTTTCTTTCTTTCCCCTTTCTTTCCTTCCTTTCCTTCTTTCCTTCTTTCTTTTTTCTTTCTTTCTTTCCTTTCTTTCCTTCTTCTTTCTTTTTCTTTCTTTCTTTCTTTCCCCTCCCCCTCCCCCTCCCTTCCTCTTTCTATCTGTTACTTTTCCTTCCATCCATCCATCCATCCATCCATCCATCCATCCTTGCTGAACTCAAAATCTAAGTTGGAAATATCAATGAAGTCCTCAAGAGACCACTTTGAATCAAGAGCGACTATTTTATTTGTTAAATTACATTCCATTTTTCATCAAGCTGCAGATTGCTTAGATAGGAATCGCCTTTCAGTCTCTTGTTATTAATATTTAATTATTTTTCTACTGTGTTTCCCCCAAAAATAAGACCGTATTTTTGCTCCAAATTATGTATTAGGGCTTAAATTTTCCAGTTAGGTCTTATTTTCAGGGAAATATAGTACTAAATGCATCTGTCTAGCTGAGGACCTGAACTGGGGCTTATTTTTGGAATAGGGCTTCTATTACAAGCATCCTGAAAAATCAGACTAGGGCTTATTTTCTGATTAGGTCTTATTTTCAAGGAAAACAGGGTATGTACACTAGGTGAGGAATAGAATTTTTTTTAAACTCCAGTTTTTTAAAAGAAAAGTCTCTTTCTAGTTAGCATTATCTAATTAACTAGTGGAACATTTTTGACTTCGGAAGTTGTAGGTGCTTCATCACTGGAGGTGTTTAAGAAGAGACTGGACAGCCACCTGTCTGGAATGGTCTATGGTCTCCTTCTTGAGCAGGGGTTTGGACTAGGTAGAAGACCTCCAAGGTTCCTTCCAGCTCTATTCTGATTGAACATCTTGTGTGAGCACCTTCATGTTATTATCAAATGACTGAAACTTTGCTGTTTGCAGAGGGAAATAGCTCGGAAGCTGGCAAATCCTAAGCAACCAACCAATCCTTTCTTAGAGATGGTGAAATTTCTTTTAGAAAGAATTGCTCCTGTGCATATTGATTCAGAAGCTATCAGGTAAGCACAGTATATGTCACAATTTTCTCAGCATAACCTTTTAAAAAAATAAATAAAAATAAAGCAAATCTTCGGCTGCTTTGAGTAAAGGTAGTCCTCGATTTACAACAGTTCATTTAGTGACCGAAGTTCCCACAGCACTGAAAAAAGTGACATGATCATTTTTTTGAGTTTTGCAAGGATGGAAAATTGTAATGCAGGTAGTGCTTGACTTACAATAGATACGACAACACTGAAAATATTGATTTACGACCGTTGCAGCCTCCCCATGGTCACATGATCAAAATTCAGATGCTTGGCAACTGGTTCATATTTATGACGGTTACAGTGTTCTTCTGTCTTGTGATCCTCTTTTGTGCCCTTCTAATAAGCAAAGTCAGTGGGGAAGCCAGATTCACTTAACAGCCATGTAACTTAACTTACCAACTACAGTGATTCACTTAAGAACTGTGACAAGAAAGCTCGTAAAATGGGGCAAAAATTCACTTCAACAAATGTCTCACTTAGCAACAGAAATTCTCTGCTCAGGTGTGGTCATAAGTCAAGGACTACTTATAGTACTCAGTGATCACTTAGTGACTGCTCGAAGTTACGACCATCTCTCTTCTGGTCATCTGACTGCATTTACGGCGGTTGACTCAGCTGTTTGCAGTGCCCTGCTCTTGTGTGGGTAGCCCGAATTATGACCATCATGACTTACAGCCGTAAGAGCCGTGGTGGCGCAGTGGTTAGAATGCAGGATTGCAGACTTGTTCTGCTGACTGTCAGCAGTTCAATCCTGATTGTCTCAAGGTTGACTCGGCCTTCCATCCGAGGTCGGTAAAATGAGAATCCAGATGGTTGGGAACAAGAGGCTGACTCTGTAAACTACTTAGAGAGGGCTGTAAAAGCACCGTGAAGCGGTATATAAGTCTTAAGTGCTACTGCAGTTGCTAACAGCGCCCACAGCGTGGATTCTCACCAGCTCATGGTTGACTCAGCCTTACATCCTTACAGAGTTGATAAAATGAAGACCCAGATTGTTGGGATCAATATGTTGACTCTGTAAACTGCTTAGAGAAGGCTGCAAAGCACTGTGAAGCAGTATATAAGTCTAAGTGCTATTGCTGTTGCTAAGGGTCCATTACGATTGATGTAGAGAATTGTGAATATAAACTTGTTGGACAAGAATGAGAATGTTGAGTTTGCTAATTAAATGTATTATTGTAAACAAAGGAATAGATTGAATGTATGAAACACACAAGTAATGAGTCTTCATGTAAATTATATTTATATTTATTTAAATGTCTTGTTTTATTAGTGCATTAGTAAAGCTGATGAATAAATCAATAGAAGGGACAGCCGATGATGAAGAGGAGGGTGTAAGTCCTGACACAGCAATTCGTTCAGGGCTTGAACTTCTCAAGGTACTCCATATTAAATCTTTCAGCTAGTAGCACGTGCGAAATGACTGGGGCCCAATTCTTTCCAGAACATTTTTGGCCAGAGATCAACAATTTCTGTCCAGTATATTTTAAAACACTTTTTCCAGCAAGACTTCATTTGCACTATAAATCAAAAGCATTTCAGCAAAATGATGCTACTGTTTAGTCAAACCAATGTTTGCATCAGTCAAGATAAAAATCACATTTAGAACGAAATCTTAAGAATTTTTAAAAGATAATTTCATTGCCTTGCGTTGTTTTTCTGTTACACTTAGTGAGCTTCTCTGAGAAGATATTATAGCTTGTCTAGATCAGAATTGGGCATCTTATGGCTTCTGTGTCACTTCTGGTTCTTTTGTCTGTCCTTGTCTGGCTTGCATGGAACACTTTTATTTTGAAGGCAGCTGCTGCCCCCCCGCCCCCCAATTTACATATTTGCCTGCCTGCATGCCTACAAACATTTCACAACCTGATCGTTTTGGCCCCCTGCAACAGTCTCAGTTTTTTCTTTCTTTGCCACATTGTAAAACTTCTTGCTGTTATAAAAAAAGTGTGTCACTTAGCGACAGGTCTGCTCAAGCACCTAGTCTGTAGTTGAAAGGCAAAGGGAGCAGCTTATTCCCTTCTGTACTCAGAAAAAAACCAACTGCCTCATTAAAAAAAAAGCTGAACAATCTCAATTTCTCAAAATAGCCCCTTGGGAAAATTAATTGTCCACAATCAATTGTTCTAGATGCATATAGCGTGCCGCTCTTTCAGATAACCAGATTTCCTGTATTAAAATATTTTTTGGTTTGGTATGTATCCCTAGGTGTTGTCTTTTACACATCCTACCTCGTTCCACTCTGCAGAGACATACGAATCTCTCCTACAGTGCCTCAGAATGGAAGACGACAAGGTGGCCGAGGCAGCCATTCAAATATTCAGGAATACGGGCCACAAAATAGAGACCGATTTGCCTCAGATAAGATCGTGAGTGCATTTTGACCTACAGAAGTGTTTGCGAGTCGCTTTTGCCTCAGCAAACATCTTAATAACAAAACATCCCCTTTTCTTAACAGTGTATGCATATAATCCTTTACTGATGCAAATGGTTACAGGTAGTCCTCGACTTACAACAGTTGTTCTCGACTTACAACAGTTCATTCAGTGACCGTTCAAAGTTACAACAGCACTGAAAAAGTGTCACATGAGAAGTTCTCACGCTTAACGACTGTTGCACCACCCCTATGCTCATGAGATCAAATTTTGACTGATTGGCAACGGACTCACATTTATGACAGTTGGCAGTGTTCCGGGGTCAAGTGATCACCTTTTGTGATCTTCTGACAAAGTCAGTGGGGATGCCCGATTAATTTAATTAATATATTAATTATATCATTATATATATCAGTGTGTGTGTGTTTGTGTACCCTGTTTCCCCGAAAATAAGACCTACCTAGAAAATAAACTCCAGCATGATTTTTCAGGAGGCTCATAATGTCAGCCCTACCCCCAAAGAAAGCCCCAGTTAAGATCGTCAGCCAGATGGATGCCATTCCCCCCAAATTAAGACCTAACCAGAAAATAACCCCTAGTGCATCTTTTGGAGCAAAAATTAATCTAAGACCCTGTCTTAATTTTCAGGGAAACATAGTATATATATATGTATATACATACACATATACATGTATATATACACTGTGTGTGTGTGCGTGTGTTTTGAGAGCGGGTATCAGAGTTTCATTTTAATGTGTGCCATTTTGCACACAGAAAGTAACAATAAATGTTATCAGTAACTTCTTCACTTAACAACCGTGTTACTAACTTAGCAAGTACGGTGATTCACTTAACCAATGTGTCAAAAAGGTCGTAAAATGGGGCAAAGCTCACTTAACAAATGTCTCACTTGACAAAATAAATTATGGGCTCAATCGTGGCCATGAGTCCTGCATTGCCTCTATTGGTGTGCAGTTGCTATTTGAATATATCAGATTGCATTCTACCTTGGTTAAACAGGATCAGAATCAATTTTGCCATGTGTGTCAGGACACACAAGGAATTTGTCTTCAGTGAGCGTGCTCAATACCTACCTACGTACATAACAAGAATACAATCAACATACACTCATAGACAATTTGAATATATAAGCATAATCACAATCATTTGTGTGTGTGTATATATATGCATAACCATGATCATTTGCATATATAGCATAAGCAGTTGTGTATATAAGCATAAGATACATTCAAAGTCTTAAAGTATGTAATATTCATGTCATGTTATAAAGTGCGGACATCATGTCACAAGAACCATTTCATCCTATCACAAAGAACACCCTCCACACTAACACTAAATCACACCTGTTTATTCAGGCTGGCCTGGACTGATCTACATTACCTCTCCCATCGTTAGAATGATTATTTTATATATCTTAGACTTTTAGATCTTAAATTGGTCAAATTGGTCAAATGTTCTGGTTTTTAAATTATTTGCCACACAAATTTATTATTTTTAATTAGTTTTAAACATGGTGTTGGTTTTGTCTATTGTATTGTGGTTTCTGTTGTTTTAAAATGGCTGGGTCCCTTTGGTGGAGAAGGGCGATATAAAAATAAATAAATAAATAAATAAATAACACTGTCCTGTAAGTCAGCTGTTTAGTTAGGTTGATGACATGAGGGAAGAAACTGTCCTCACAGTCTAATTAGTTTGGTTTGCAATGCCCTATAGCAGCAGGGAATAAGTTGAAACAGGTTATGTCCAGGTTGTGAGGGGTCCATAATTATTTCCCCCTCTCTTTTGGGGGGATCGTTCAGTGTACAGATCTTCAATGGAGGAGAGTTTTGTAGCAATTATTTTTTCTGCGGTTCTGATTCTTCTTTGAAGTGTATGTTTATCTTGTATTGTTGCATTGCCAAACCAGACGGTTATTGAGGTGCAGATTACGGACTCGGATGATTCCTCTGTAGAACTGTGTTAGCAGCTCCTTGGGTAGTCTGAGCTTTCTGAGTTGTCTCAGAAAGAACATTCTTTGGTGTGCTTTTTTAATGACATCTTTGATGTTGGCTGACGATTTTAGATCTTGGGATATTGTAGAGCCCAGAAAATTTGAAGGACTCTATTGTTGATACAGTGTTGTTTGATATTGTGAGAGGTGATAGTATAGACTGGTTTCTTCTAAAATCAACTATCATTTCCACTGTTTTGAGTAAGTTCAGTTTTAGGTTGTTCTTTTCGCACCACAAGGCTGGTTGTTCAATTTCTCATCTGTAGGCAGATTTGTTGTTGTCTCGAATGAGGTCAATCAGGAAGAATGAAACTTGTGGCCTAGATAGAATGAATGTGGGAATTTTTTTATCACAGCAAAATATCTAAATTACAAATTTAATTTAGATAAAGTAGATGTTGTGACATTTGGTGTAATAAAAGCAAGAGTACTAGCACTAAACTAGCTGCTTTCTGTTAAGAGCCAATGAAGATGTGAAGAGTGAATTTTAAAGGTAGATATAAACAAAATCATATTTTACCATCTGCTATATAATACTTAGCAGCACTTTTAATGATAAAATATCAGTGGATTTAAACAGATTTGTGGCATATTTTGAAACATATGAGTCTTTGACTGTAACAAGCATATTGATTGAGATCATAATTGATACCTTTGAAGTACAAAACTTGCCATAAGTACTGCACACTGTTCGATAGATCCCATTAGAACAACCAATTTTATACAAGTGTGTTTTACAAAATTTTGGTAATAAACAATATAGCGTATTAAGCGCATGCAAAACATTTAATTCAAACCATGTTGAATAATGCACTCTGTTGTGAGCTGAGCTATTTTTAATGTGAAATGTAACTATTTATTAGTTCTTATGTGATCATTTCAACTGCAAACAGATTTGAATTATACATTTTTTGTACACACTACATCGTATGAAAACGTTTGAAGGAATTCAGGCTTTAGCACATTTTGTCTTGGAAATATATTTTGTAGTTTTTAATTTAAAAAAAGCTTAGGAAGTGTTAGTACATTGTAAAAATATGAAACAATTGAATAATTTTAATTAATTAAAACCGATACATATTACAGACTTTGTAGAAGAGGCGTATATTTCTCTCTTTCCAAACCAGATTCCTGAATATACCCACAAATTGAATAAGGGAATTCATAGTATTCAAGTGCTTCATTTTAGTTTTCAATTTACATTTTGTCTCCAGTATAAGATAACAATTGAAAAGTTATGCTAAAAGCCGAATTTTCCAATTTTGTTCTATATTAACTTTGCCGTTTACATACAGTTAATAAATTCCCCAAGATATTTATTTTATTTCATGTAAATATGAGTATCTATAAATACTTTTCATTGTTTTAAAATATTAAGTATAGCATTTTTTCAGAATTGTAAGCCATCCAGAGTCATTGACTGAGATGGATGGCTAAGGAAATTTAATGAATGAATGAGTGAAACTTGTGTACCAAATCTTTACAGAACCCTTATTCCAATCTTGCACCAGAAAGCAAAGAGAGGAACACCTCACCAAGCTAAGCAAGCTGTCCATTGCATACATGCCATATTTTCAAATAAAGAAGTTCAGCTTGCGCAAATCTTTGAGGTAACTTTCTGCTACTGCTTTTAAAAATGCTGTCAAAAATTGGAGCCCAGGTATTAATGACTGTAACAGCATAGAACTTCCTAAGAAATCAAATTAACTCAATTTGATTTGGAGAAAAAAAATGGGTGTAAACTAATGAACATTTTACTCCCATAAAAATCAAAACAGCAAGATAAAGAAAATTGTATTGGACTTTCTAGTAGCTGAAAAATGAAAGGCAAAACGTGAGGTTTTTGGCAGCTATTCTAATATATTCTTATAAGAGCATATTAAGAAACTGAGCCTGCATCGCATTGCATTTCCTGAGGTTTATGTAGTTAATAAACTGAATCAGACAGCACAAGAATTTATTTTTAAAGACTGTCCTAATAGGCGGTAGTTAATCCTTTGTTTTCTCTTTCTTCAGCCTCTAAGTCGGAGTTTGAATGCTGATGTTCCAGAGCAGCTCATAACTCCTCTGGTTTCCTTGGGTCACATTTCCATGCTGGCCCCAGACCAATTTGCATCCCCAATGAAATCCGTAGTTGCAAATTTTATCGTGAAAGATCTTCTTATGAACGATAGGGTACGTTGAGTATAGTTTTGCAAAAAGTGAATCCGTATGACAGAAAGGGCGGGAAAAGAACAGGCTGTTAACACTGAACTGAAATTGCTGTCTTTTGTAGATTTTTAATTATTTAAAACCTTGCAGTCTACAGGTGAAAAAAATGGGAAATTGTGGTCTCCGGATGAAGAAGTGTCCCCCGAAGTCCTCGCAAAGGTATGTAGTTCCTCTAACTACTGTGTTTCCTCGAAAATAAGACCTGGTCTTATATTAATTTCTGCTCCAAAATACACGCTAGGGCTTATTTTCGAGAAAACACAATCCAAATGAATTCTCCGTCGTGTGCGTCCCTTGCTCCACCCAACGCACGCAGTTTCTGCCCATTACTATCGGCGATGGGCAAAAACAATCCTTGAGGTCGATGGATGAAGAGGGCTATCGATAAGTTGTCAGATCCAGGACATCGAGCTGAACGAGCCCTCCTTCGTGAGCGGGACACTGCCCAACGCACGCAGTTTCTCGTTTGGATCGACATCCCGGATTTGGCAACATATCGATAGACCTCCTCACTCATCGACCACAGGGATCGTTTCTGCCTGTCGCCGAGATAGCAACGGGCAGAAACTGCGTGTGTTGGGCAGAGTGAGGAATCGGCTCCTTCTGCCTGTTTTGCTGCTGGCTTGTTTGCAATGGATGTACTACCGATAAATGCACCCATCTGGCTGATGAGCCCAGAGTAGGGCTTATATTTACGAGCAACCTGAAAAATCATGCTAGGGCTTATTTTTAGAGAAACAAGGTAAGAAACAGTGACACCCAGTTAGTTATGTCAAACCAACATCTTGGCTTTCGAAGAGATTACATTTGGGGTGTTGAATAAAAAGATAGTTTGCTTTCTGTCTCTGGGGAAGTTTGCATTAAATACTTTTTGAAGAAGGTTCAATCCTTGAAGGACTGTTACAAGAGGTGGTCAATTTACTCCACAAAGCACCTGAGGGCAGAACAAGAAGCAACAGGTGAAAGCTTCTCAGAAGGGGAGATCCAATCTGGAACTAAGGAATTTCCTGACCGTGAGAGCTGTTAATCAGTGGAAAATAGTAAAAAAGAAAAAAAGAATGAAATGAGAACTGCAATATTCACTGATTTAATAAACTTGTCTGTTATATTGAAAAGCAATATGTCCTAAGAAGTCATAAGAAATATATCAACCTGAAATTATTTTACATAAAGCAAATTCACTTTTATTATATTAGGGAATATAATAAAGGAATTAACTGAGTTAAAAACAAATAAAAGAACTATTAATCAGTGGGGTATAGCTTGCCTCCCTGAAATTGTGGACCGCTCATTAGACAACCATTTGTCCAGGATGGTATCAGGACTCCTACCTTGGGCAGGGGTTAGGCTAGAAGACCTCCCAAGGTCCCTTCCAGCCCTAGGATTCTAGGCCAGAAGGTGTTGCTGCTTTGCATGATCTTAATAGGCTAGCGCCTCTTTTTGTTTGGCTTTGCGAACAGGTGTGGGGGGGAGGGCAGGGGATGGTTCTGTGTGCGCAGCTCCATTTGAGTGAGGGATGAGCAAGCGCATCTGCTGCTTGTGCAAATGGAGCAGGTGTGTGCCCACATTGCTTGCACAAGTGGGAATGCACATGTGCTCACCTGCTGCTTTGGGCAGCCTGGTTTGGAGCAGCTCAAGGGAATGAGGGACTCTTGAACCAGACTTTTTCCTGAAAGGTATTCGTATTTTTATATAGGTTCAAGCCATTAAGCTACTTGTACGTTGGCTCTTGGGTATGAAGAACAACCACTCCAAATCTGCAAATTCAACGCTTCGGTTATTATCAGCCATGTTGGTCAGCGAAGGAGACTTGACAGAGCAGAAGAGAATTAGGCAAGGCTTTTGACATAGTTTCCACTGCTTTGATCTCTTCGCCATGTATACACCATCAGCAGGCCTCAACCCAGCAAGGGACCTCTGCTCACACAGGGGAATCGAGGTTCCCTGCTTGCATTCTCTTGCTGAATTTGGAGCAACAGGCGTTCCACGTGGGTTGAGCTTTTCAAATTTCTCTTCAGTAGGAATAAGGAATGTGATAGTTTTGAATATTCTGTGCTGCATCAATCTTAGTTTCTAGAATACCGATGAAGCAGACTTTATGGCTTCTTTAAAGGGGAAAAAAATAGGACACAGGCAGTCCTCGACATAAAACAGTTCAAGGTTACAACAGCACTGAAATAAGTGACTTAGGACTGTTTTTTCACACTGGCAACCTTTGCAGCATCCCCATGATCATGAGGTCAAAATTCAGATGATTTGGCAACTGACTCATGACCTTTGCTTTGTTCCAAGGTCACGTGATTCCCCCTTTCCGACCTTTTGACAAGCAAAATCAATGGGGTAGCCAGATTCACTTAACAACCGTGCTGCTAGCTTATCAACTGCCATGATTCATTTAACAACTGTGTCAAAGAAAGGGGCAAAACTCACTTAACAAATGTCTCACTTAACAGCAGAAATTTTGGGTTCAGGTGTGGTCGTAAATCGAAGACTAACTGTACTCTCTACAGCAGGGCTCTCCAACCTTGGCAGCTTTACGACTTGTGGACTTCAACTTTCAGAATTCCTAAGTCAGCAGCTGGCTGAGGAATTCTGGGAGTTGAAGTCCACAAGTCATAAAGCTGCCAAAGTTGGAGAGCCCTGCTGTAGAGTCCATATTGAAAAAAAAATAGAAGGATGTAACTGAAGTATTACTTTCTAGCTTTCATGGGACTTGATTTGGAAATTTCAATCCATTTGCAGCTGAAGTTCAGATGAAGCAGAAACATTTGATCAGGCGTATAAATGTCACTTGTGGACTGTAAGAATCTTATTACAAGCATGTAGCCTATACAGTTGAACAGCTTAAAAAAAACCCAAAGTTTGTAATGAAAATCTGTGTTTGTTTATTAATGGGTGACTTTTTTTTACACAGTAATGGTCAAGGAAGGGGGATTATAGCCATCTCAACCAGAACCCGTATCAGTGTGATACATTTTGTTCAGAATTCTCAACCAAATTGTGTGTTTTCAAATTGAAACGTGTTTTCCTGTACTTTATGACTATGAAGGTATCTTATGATTGTAATCACTGTAATCAATTACAGCCTTATGAATGGACTTTATGATTATGAATGTTTCTTAAGTTTGTAATCACAATTTGTCAATGATAGCCTCACAGTTTGTCAATGATAGCCTTTATGAGAATAGAGCATGTACACCAGAGACAAATTCCTTGTGTGTCCAGACTATTAGCACCTTAGGCTTAGAACCAATGTTAGGAACAAGCAGATGGTGTGTGTAGCGAAAAACGCTGTGAGCTAGGAAGTAGCGATGGAAACCAATATCAAACAGACACAGGATACAGTAAGTACAAAAATCTTTATAAACAGAAAGTTAAACACAGTCCAGTCTTCTAAGTCAACAGTCCAGTTATCATACACAGTCAAGC
>JANHFO010008215.1:134483-145326 GCA_032468095.1 Pareas carinatus | reverse complement strand
AACTCAAGGTGGCAAACATACCTAATAGTTCCTCTTCCTCCTGTTTTCCCTACAATAACAGCGCTGTGAGGTGGATTGGGCTGAAAGAGAGTAACAGATTCTAAGTCCCCCAGCCGGCTTTCATGCCCAAGGCAGCACTAGAACTCACCCTCTCCTGGCGATTGGCCCAAAGTCACCCAGCTAGCTTTCTTGCCTCACTCCCACAACTAGAACTCACTGTCTCCCAGTTTTTAGCCTGGTGCCTTAATCACTAGACCAAAGTGACTCTCCCTCATTTTCAAATCAAACGGGCTTCTGATTTGACCGCATGGACTAGAAGGAGTCTGCCACCACCGTGTTAAAGCTATTGCCTTTTCACTGTGATGTAGCCAAATAATGCCTTATGTATTCTATAAACAGACTGTTAGGAAGGGCACAATGTAGAGATGAGAAATCTTGGAAATGTATTTCAGTGACGCAAGCTGACTCAAACCGATACGATCTCCACCTGACACTTGGTTGACAAAAAACGAAACAAAAACCTAAGTTGCTTTCTTTTCCAGGAGATTAATTCTGACCAGGCACCTCAAGAAAATGTCAGCGCTGATCGAGGCAAAAAAAGAATCACGACCGCAGCCGGCACGGAGAATTTCCATCAGAAAGCGGAAGAGAAGAAAACAGATGAAACGGGTCAGCCCGCTCCTCCCAAACCCCGGCGGGGGCGTCCCCCCAAGTCGGAATCTCAGGGCGTCACCACAAAAAGTGCCGACATGAGCAAACCCTCTGGGCGAGGACGGAAGAGGGCGGCACCAGCTCAAGAAGGGCCGGGGGGATTGGAGGCAAGCAATGCCAAGGCACCAAAGCAGCAAGAGGCCACAAAGAAAGCAGCACCAGCACAGAGACAGATCGACCTGCAAAGGTAAACACAGGTGGCCTTGGAGGAGAGTGGGGTTGGGGTGGCGCGGGGATAAGCAATCACTTCCGACGTTATCCTTTTCTGGTTTTATGGGGGGGGAGTCTACCTATAGCAGAATAACAGACTTGGAAGGAACCTTAGAGGTCTTCTAGTCCAGGGGTCACCAAACCGCAATCTATGAACCAACAGTGGTCCGCAGCATGCCCACAACTAGGCTGTGCCAACGAACCAAGTCCCATTCGCAAGATGCGGGCAGCACGCAAAACCACGTTCCCCCCTCCGGTCTGTGGGAAAACCTTTCTCCATGGAATCGGTCCCTGGTGCCCAAAAGGTTGGGGGCCACTATTCTAGTACATCCCCTCCTGCTAGGGCAGGAGACCCTATATACCATTTCAAACAAATGGTTGTCTAATCTCTTCTTTCAAACCTCCAGTGCTGCAGCACCCACATCTTCGGGAGGCCAATCGTTCCACCGATTGATTGTTCTCAATGTCAGGAAATTTCCAGTAGTTTGCATTAATTGGGGATGAGGCTATGATTTTTTCCCCCTCTGGGATGAATTTTACCTCTCCCACTTATGTGCTGTTTGCCTGCTTTCTCTTCCTGCTGAATTTTCCCAAGACACAATTCTGCCATTTGT
Source organism: Pareas carinatus (assembly GCA_032468095.1). Taxonomy (NCBI): domain Eukaryota; kingdom Metazoa; phylum Chordata; class Lepidosauria; order Squamata; family Pareidae; genus Pareas; species Pareas carinatus. The sequence goes on along the minus strand of JANHFO010008215.1, from coordinate 143,791 downwards.
ATTGTTCATTGAGCATTATATCCTTCCTTGTTCGACCATTTAGAATCATCAAGGGTTTTGTGATGATACAGTAAAAGAATCAGCGATACTTAAAATCCTTGAGATAATCGCAACCTTCGTAGTTTTTCCACCTCTCATCTAACATCACAGTCAGGGGCTGTGATTTGTCATCAGCAGAAGAAACGAGTGGATTTGTAATATTCCAGTAGTGGATCCAATTGTGTCGATAGCCTGCATTGTGCCTCTTAAACCGCAACTCGCATTGCTACCCACGCACCAATTAAAGTGTCTCTCTGCTTAATTTCTATCAAATTGAGTGATCAGGATTCAGTGTCATGATCTTAGGATGACATAAAGATAAAAGCAGAATTTCTCTTCTCATTTAAAAATTCATTCTGAGCAGCAGCAGCAACTGCTGTGAAATGCTGTTAATCGCAAAACGAAAAGGAGGTTTGAGGATTGAAATTATCAGGCTCAAGAGAGACTATCTGAAAAGTTTGTCCTTGTGATTTTTGACCTCTTTCTACTCCATAAGCAGTGCCGTTGAAAATACTGAGGATTTGGGGATCTTTTGTTCGCCGTCCTAAGGTGTTGTCTTACATGCATAAGAAACCACAAATGACCCACAGCAACAAAAGAATCTCAGATCTCTCTTGCCATTAGCAGACCACCTGCCTGGCTATCAATTAATTAATTAATGGGTTCCAATTAATTGGTACCAATTTGGGAATTAAATGCACAAAGTCAGTGTTCCTTTTTTCACTAGTATCCTCATTGTCTTCCATATCCTGACTCATCTGTGATTGTCCTCCCATCTCTTCTGCACAGTTCTCCTCCTTGCACACTTGGATGTGTTATGCACATACAAGTGATAACTGAGGGTAGTCGACAGCAAAGGGCCACATAAATTATTCAAAAAGTGACTGCAGCGGAGGTGACTTGTTGTATCTGATTTGTCCTGGTGCCAGAATGTGATAAAACTAGACATTTCCTTTTCTACTATGATGATTAAATCTTTAGCACTTTTAAAGAATTCTATATTCATAAAGGACTTGAGTCTTTCGAGATGACAAAGCATGTAAATACTGTGTTTCCCCCAAAGTAAGACCAGGCCTTACATTAATTTTTCCTCCAAAAGATGCATTAGGGCTTGTTTTCTGGTTAGGTCTTATTTTGAGGGAAATACGGTACTCAATGCATCTGTCTGGCTGACGATCTGAACTGGGGCTTATTTTTGGAGTAGGGCTTCTATGATGAGCATCCTGAAAAATCAGTCAAGGGCTTATTTTCCGGTTAGGTCTTATTTTCAGGGAAACGGTAAAAGCTGCTGCATATTCTTATTTATGCTTTGAAGAAAAGGAAAGAGAAGTATTTTGTTTGAACTTGTTTTTAAAGAAGAGTCCACTCTTTATCTATTTACCAGGACATACAGAGAGCTCAAGGGAGTGGGGTTAATCTGATTAACATATTTTCTTTGATACATCCAGAGAACTTGAGGGGTCAGTGATAGCTATGAGCCAGATAAAATTTGCAGAGCCTTAGTTCATTCTTTGTAGCCCACTAGTTTAGAAAAGGACATAAAGCAGATTATGTTGTGATCCTGTTTCAAAGTGAAACATGTAAAATTTAATTAAGATCACATTTTTTGGGCGGTAAAGACTTTTACCAGCATCTCTCTATATCCAAAATCGGTCCCTAGTGCCCAAATGGTTGGGGGCCACTGGCCTGTGTAGATTTGCAGGGTCATTTGCAGGATTTGGGGTGTTATCTGCATGACAAAATTGATCAGATCCGGAGGGGTTTGGACTCTGACTGCGTGGATTCGGGCGGGATGATTGAGGCAGGTCTTGAGAACATTATCTGGGGGGAGTTTGACCCTGTGACTCCCAAGGACATGGACAGGGTTCTGGGGCAGCTGAATGCAACCACATGTTTATTGAACCCGTGTCCCTCCTGGTTGGTACTGGCTTCCCGGGAGGTGACACGAGACTGGCTCCAGGGAATTATAAACACTTCGTTGAGTGAGGGGTTCTTGCCGGCCGCCTTAAAAGACGCGGTGGTGAGGCCCCTCCTAAAGAAGTTTTGCCTGGATCCAGCTGTTTTAGCCAACTATCGTCCTGTCTCCAACTTCCGCTTCCTGACGAAGGTTGTTGAGAGTGGTGGCATATCAGCTTCCACAGCACCAGGAGGAAACTGTCTATCTAGATCCGCTCCAGTCCAGCTTCAGATCTGGGTACAGCACGGAAACGGTATTGGTCTCATTGGTTGATGATCTCTGGAGGGCCTGGGATAGGGGATGTTCCTCTATCCTGGTCCAGTTAGACCTCTCAGCGGCTTTTGATACCATTGACCATGCTGCGCCGGTTGGAGGGATTGGGAGTGGGGGGCACCGTGCTACAGTGGTTCTCCTCCTACCTCTCTGACCCGATGTCAGACCGTGTTGGCAGGAGAACAGAGGTCAACCCCGTGGGGCCTCACTTGTGGGGTGCCGCAGGGGTCAGTCCTTTCGCCTCTCCTGTTCAACAACTATGTAAAGCCGCTGGGTGAGATCATCCGTGGCTTTGAGGGGGGAGTTCCATCAGTACGCTGATGATACTCAGCTGTATAGCTCCACCTCAGGCCACCCCAATGATGCCCTTGAAGTGATGTCCCAGTGCCTGGAGGCCGTGCAGATCTGGATGCGGAGGAACAGGCTCAGACTCAGCCCTTCCAAGACCGAGTGGCTGTGGCTCCCAGCGTCCCGATACAGCCAGTTGGTTCCATCACTGGCTATTGGGGATGATACATTGGCCCCCACGGAGAGGGCTCGCAACTTGGGCACCCTCCTGGATGCACAGCTGTCTTTAGAAGAACATATGACGGCCATGACCAGGGGGGGCTTTTTATCAGGTTCGCCTGATTCGCCAGTTGCGTCCCTTTCTGGATGGGGACTCCTTACGCACGGTCACTCAGACTCGTCATTTCCCACCTGGAATACTGTAATGCTCTCTACTTGGAGCTCCCCTTGAGTCGCACCCGGAGACTGCAGTTGGTCCAGAATGCGGCCGCGCGGGGGATTATGGGGTCGTACCTACGTGACCCCTCTCCTGCGCGAGCTGCCGGTGGTCTTCTGGGTGCGCTTCAAGGTGCTGGTTACCATCTTTAAAGCGCTCCATGGCTTAGGAACTAGGTACCTACAGGATCACCTGTTACCAGCAACTACCTCCCACCGACCTGTCTGTTCCCACAGAAAGGGCCTCCTCACGGTGCCGTCAGTCAGACAATATCGGCTGGCGACCCCCAGGGGTAGAGCCTTCTCTGGCAGCACCAACCCTTTGGAATGGGCTCCCCCCCGGAGATACGCAGGATCCCGGACCTCCGTGTATTTCGCCGTGCCCTTAAAACCTACCTGTTTGTGCTGTCCTAATTTTCCCCTTTTATTTAAATTTGGATTTTTAATTGGTTATTGTCTTGGAGGTTTTAAACAAGTCTTAAAGTTTTACATTTTGCCAAATCATTTAATATTTTTAATTTGTTTTTTAATTTTTACAATTGATGTATCTTATTTGGCTGTTCACCGCCCTGAGTCCTTTGGAAGAAGGGCGGTATATAAATTTAATAAATAAATAAATAAATTTCAGTTTCGAAAGAAAACAAATGTGAAAGGATAGATCTCTTATCATGTCAGTCAGAATGCTTATTCCCCGTATGATATTGCCATTCTGACATTTCTTCCAGAAGAAGCCAGGCGCTGGGCAGTGATGGAGATTCAGTGTTGGAGATAGAGTCAAGTCCAGGATATTCAGCCAGTGAAATGGATCTTTTTAAGCTTTGTGAGAGCAGCCAGGACGACTTTGAGGAGACAGATCTAACCGAGGCAGGCTCCCCGAAGGTGCATCATCAGGCAGCTGGTTCGGGGCTCTGCCCTTGGTTCATGGCATTCTGAATTGGAGATGGTGACACTCCCTTGCTACTAAGTGTTATCAGTTCAGTTGACTTAGCTAACCAGAGCTTTATTTATTTATTGCTTTAAAGAATAGGAGAAGAACAGAGATAACTGTGGGGAAACAACATAGAAAGTCTTTTTTTTTAAGTGAGTGATACAAGCACAGTGTATCTTTTTAACAGTAAATAATTACCAATTCTACATCCAAGAAGTTCTTGACTTGCAACCATTTGTTTAGCGATGGTTGGAAAGTTACTATGGGAAAGGGCAGCTTAACAACCAGTCCGCATACTTAGAACTGTTGTGATGTCCCTGTGGTCATGCGATCAAACAGTTCTCGACCTACCACAGTTCATTTAGTGACCGTTTAAAGTCCAAAAGTTCTGATGCTAACCTGTGACTTTTGTTAAGTGAGTTTTGCACCATTTTACGACCTTTCTTGCCACAGGTGTTAAGCAAATCGCTGTAGTCGTTAAATTACTAACAAGTTGTTAAGTGAATCTGGCTTCCTCAATGACTTTGCTTCTCAGAAGGTCACAAAAGGGGATCACCTGACCCCGGAACGCTGAAACAGTCATTAGTATGAATCAGTGGTCAAGAGTGTGGATTTTGATCCTGTGACCACGGGGTTGCTGCAACAGTCATAAGTGTAAAGAATGGTTCTAAGTCACTTTTTTCCGGTGCCTTTGTAACTTCAGTCACTTAAATGAACTGTTGTAAGTTGTGGACTACCTATACTTACACCTAGTTTCCCAACACATCTGTAGTAGTTGAGGAATGCGGATGTAAACTGCAGCCCTTACCAGTCAAATAGAAGAATACCTGATTTTCATGGTCTCCAGTTCAACATATTTTGAATGCAACAAACATGATGTTGAGGTAGAGTCACCGCAAGTAATGGGATGCTGTCAGTTCTGAAGCTGTCAAAAGATTTGACGTGATTTGTCAGCCATGCAACTCGAATTAGGTAACTAACCATTCTTGCAGATATTTAAAATCAGTATCTCCACTCCGCCCGGATGATCCCATGCGGCTGATGGTTTGCCGTATGTCCTTCTCCCTGAGCTGCGGCCCACTAGTTGGCCATGAGCTGTTCAGAATCAGGCCGCCCAAAGCAGTGGGTGAATGTGTGCGTGTGCGCGTGCGCATCCTCCGTTGTGCGACCAGCAGGTGAGCACCTGCGCTCCAATTGTGTGAGCAGTGGGCACGTTTACCTGCCACTCGAGTAAATGGAGCTGCACGCATACGCTTGTCCACCACCCGTGCAGAATCATCCCCTCCTCCACACCAGTCTGCAAAACGGAAAGGGTGGGGAACTCTGCTTTAAGATGATAACATTCGTAACATGTTTTCCAAAAATAAGACTTATCTTTGCTCTAAAAGACCCATTAGAGCTTATTTTGCGGGACATACGGTACTAAATGGGTCGGTTTGACTGACAATCTGAACTGGGGCTTATTTTTGGGGTAGGGCTTCTATTACAAGCATCCTGAAAAGATCATGCTGGGGCTTATTTTCCAGTTAGGGTTTATTTTGGGGGAAATGGGGTATTTAATGTGACAGTTCTGAGTTTAACCTATTTTTTTCCCTCCTCAAGGTAAAAAGAAAACTTTCTCGCAAAAGGAAGAAAGGAGAGCGACAAGAAGGCACGCTCCCAGCTTCTGCAAAACCCAAGAAACGTCCTATATAGGAACTGAAAATACTTCAGATCATGCAGCTTTCAGCTTTGAATACCGAAGGAAAACTCTGCTTCCCTTTCAGATAAAATAAATCTGCAGAAACTCTTGAGAGAGGCTAAAAGCATCTGTACTTATTTCCCCAGAGACTTTTTTATGAAAAGTCAATAATTGAGCAAATTGCTTAACACTTAATTCCAGTTTCTGCACATCTGGAGTTTAAAAGTGTTTTACTCCATTAATATTCATGCTGCATTTTTTTAAAAGAAAGTCAGAGAGAGCTCCTTACAGCATTGTTAAAAATTCACATACCTTAATCAGGTATCGCCCATCTTCGTTTTTTTCAAGAAAATATAGAAGGCTATTGAATGATTTTTAATCTGAGACATAGCTACAAAACGAATTCTCACCTGCTTTCATTTTAAAGACTTGTGTATAATTCCTCCCCTCCCCCCAGCAAAATAAGATGTACAGATTTTGGTTCCTGCTTTGAGAAGTCACCTAGTGGCAATTTTTATACATGTTGCTTTCTGACTTTTATCAAGAGTGGGAGACTAATCATTTGATGATTGATTTTCAAGTAGACATTTCATCTTTTTTAATTTTCTCCTCCATTTTAGTTTAATATAAGTTGCAATAAATGTACATATTGTTCGTTTTATAAAAAAAACATATATCACTTCTGAGTGGGTTTACTCCTGTGGTTTTGTTGGAATATTCTAAATCTAAATGGAGTAAAGTCATCCCAGGATTTGATTTTATAATGTTTGTCACCAGATTTTTATTATTGATGTAAAAAATCAGTTTTTTAAAATAGTTGGATTTTTGGCAGCTTTGTAAGGAACATTGAAAATGTTTAGGATTTCAAGCATTGTGCTGATTGAAACTAAGTCTGTTTTACGTTTTCCTTCCCGACTTTCTCATTTTTTAACATTTAATTTAGAAAACTTGGATCAATGTTGATTTCCTCCCCCCCCAGGCATTGTTCAGCATATAGTGTACACTTTTAAGTACACACAATCATATTTAAGTTTGTTGCATAAAATAAATGCTTCTAGGTGTCATTTGGTATCTTTCTGCTTTTATCCCAAGTTGCACACAACCATTTTACTGACCTGTAGCCATTGCTGCCTAAACATTGATCGAGCACAAAAGAAATTGATGGTTTTCATGGAGCATAATCTGCATAATTGATAAATGCTTGGTGTGTCGGGTTTGATCTAGAGCAGGGGTGTTCAACCTTGGCAACTTTAACATTTATGGACTTCAACCCCCTAGAATTCCCTAGCCAGCATGGGGCAAAGTGATAAGAGATTCCTTACCTTGTTTACAGAGACCTCTTTCCCTGAAATGCTAATACAATTTAAAGCAGTTGAAAAGAAAACTTGATGTACACATCAATGATGTCATAAATAAAGACTACTGAAAGAGGAGAATATTTATAGCTTGAGGCTGAAATGAGGGGTCCTTGGTGTTCTGAGCTTGGCTGTTTTTTGTTTTTTTGCACTTTTCGTTATCCAGCTACTGTGGGTATTATCAGGTACTGTGCTCCTGATGATGCACTAATGATGTTACCTAGTTGGGTCATGAAATGTCTGCAAGAAAACAACCTAGTTCCAAGAGCACCAAGGATTCCCCACAAGCAAAGTCTGTATCAGTTGAAGACTTAGAAAGTTCTATCTGAGACCTGTGTTTTCTAAATCTTTAAAATTCAATCCTCTTGTAACCGCCGGACATTCTCCATAAGATCCCATTCACTAAATGTCCTTGATTTTATCGTGATGGGGTTTCAGGGATTATCGGCATAAAACAAAACAGAGAAGGCAGAATTAGAATGGTCATAAATTGATAGGTTTTTTTCCTTTTACTAGAAAAGTCTATAAAGTTGAATTGTTTTGGTCAAAAAGCAGCTGTCTGTAGCTCAGGACAAAAGGTATGTTCCAAAGTTTGTATCAAGGTTAGAAAGTGATGCCCTCAAAAGAAGCTGTTTTGAGTTTTGGTTCCAATGGAACAGAGCCCACTTAGGATATTCCCGTGGAATTTTTCAAATGAGGTTTTGTTTCAAGCTTTGGAGCAGAGCAGATACTTTATTGGTTGTAACAAATATAATTAGTGAAGAAATTTCTAGCAAAAGAAGGCTAATGACTATAAGTAATCTCCCTAGCTATAAGTATCATCTCTTCATTGAACTTTAAGCCTTTTCAAATCATAACTCAGACAAATTTTTCCTTCTATTCAAATCAGACAAGTTTTGGTCCCTTTGTCCCAGTGATCTTTCAAATGCATGAACCTCCATATTTTGAAGCATAGACATGAGAGCCACATTAGCTTACAGTAGAAAAATAAGTCCGATAACACTTCTTCCCTCCCCCCCAATCTTTTGATTCTATTAAAAGGCATCTTGGAAACGGGACATATTTTTCTCAATCAATGCTCAAAAAACACCATTCTCTTTTGGTCTTCAGTTGGTTTAGCCACTTCTGTTTTCTCTCATTTCATCTCCGTGATTCTCTTGATGTCAGTTAAAAGCGTGTTTTCCCCCTATGGATCAGTCCTTCAGAAATTCTATTGGCATCAGTTAAATATGAGCTATATCGCTGATAGACTATGGATTCCTACTTTTATACGCACCTTAAATGAAAAGCTGCCTCTTATTTAGGCAGCTCTGTCCCAGTCTCATCGCTCGGTTACTTTTTTTCTTGGAGCTGTCTTGCTTCATGGAGATTTTGGCTCTCATATCATCCCGAGCCAGTAAGAGATCTTCCCCTGGAGAAACGAGTGGCACGGGAGTTTGTGAAGCCTGCCCAGGACCACCCAAGGAGCCAGGGCAGGTGCTGCCACAAATGCTTCCCAGCCCAGTGGGCAGATCCCCGAACTGGACTCACAGACCGCCATAGGTCCCTTCTCGTATCCGTTGAGCTTAGCCTTGATGTTCCGGCATCTTCCCAACTAAAAGAGCTGGTGAGAACCTGTTTCCGCTGCCTGGGCCCTAACCCTGTGACCTAACCAGGGCAGAGAAGGTGCTGAAGCCGTGGCCAGGATGCCCAACCTGCTCCTGGCTTGGAGACAAATCCAAGGGCCAGCCGGGACCCATCCCCAAGCTGGCCCTTGGCAGGTGAGCACAGCTTATATATAAAGAATGCTTGCTGGGATTGGGAATGTCTAGTTTAATGAAAAGGAGGACTAGGAGTGACATGATAGCAGTCTTCCAATATCTAGGGGGTTGCCCCAAAGAAGAAGGAGTCAAGCTATTCTCCAAGGCACCGGAAGGCAGGACAAGAAGCAACGGATGGAAAAGAAGCAACGGATGGAAACTCATCAAGGAAAAAAAGCATCCTAGAACTAAGGAGAAATTTCCTGGCAGAACAATCAGCGGAATAGCTTGCCTCCAGAATTAGAATTAATTCGCTACGTGTGTCTGGACACACAAGGAATCTGTCTTCGGTGTACATGGTCTATACTTACAGGCTATAATTGACAGACTGTGATTACAATCATAAGGCTAAATGACAGTGATTACAGTCATAAGATACATTCATAATAAAAGTACATTCATCGTGTCATGTTATAAAGTACAATCATCATGAAAACAGCAATTGCCTGTTCTGCCCCCTCCCCCCCAACGGGCGAAAAAAGGGGGAGGCGCGCCCGAGCTGCGGAGTGCGCTCGGCTTTTCCTGGTGTCCCAACTCTCCGTGCGGCAAGGAG
>JANHFO010008215.1:3446-18894 GCA_032468095.1 Pareas carinatus | reverse complement strand
CTGTACACTGCCCTGAGTCCTTGGGGAGAAGGGCGGTATATAAATCTAAATAAATAAATAAAAATAAATAAAATAAATAAAATGTAGTCTGCCTACCTATCTGTCTGTCTGTCTATCTATCTTATCTACAATCTATCATCTGCCTGCCTGTCTCTCTATCTCTATCTCTATGAATCTCTATCTCTACAGATTTATATCTAAATCTCTATCTCTTTGTCTCTGTCTGTCTGCCTATCTATCATGTAGCATCTGCCTGTCTCTATCATATATCCTCTCTCTCTTCCTCCCCCCTCCCCCCCTCAATTTATGGAGCCATATAAGGCAGAGATAATAACTCCAATCTTAAGATAAATTACATACCGCCTAGCCCAAGCAGATTTTCCAAGGAGTGGAAGGAGCATGAAAAGGTATTCCTGTCGTGGTAAAGCAGGATCTGTCTTTCATTATTGCACTACAAAATCTTTTCAAGCCAGCTCTGTATAGGCTAGCCCACATTTTCTCTGCTATCAAGGTGTTTCTCTCTTATTACTGGTAAGAAGAGGAATCTGTGGGGTCCTTGGTGCCCTCTGAGGTTTCCTGTTTTCTTGCAGACGTTTCATGACCCAACTAGGTAACATCATCAGTGCTAAAAGAGAGCAGGATTTGCTCTCTGTTTATATATGAGACTTGGCCTGTCGGTGTTGATGGGATTGTATCTTGTTGGTTCCACAGTTTGCTGTGTGGGTCGTTCCTTAATTGGGGTATTATTTGCTTCTTGCTTCTTGTTTCCTTTTTGGCTTTTTGATTGTCTCTTTTGGAATAGAGGAATCTATTCTTTTCCATGGCAACGGAGCTTTTCTACGTGTATAAACAGCCTCTAAGCAACTCCTAATGCCGCAATCAGAGCACCCCAAACTGTCCAGTTCTATTTGAACTTGTGACATTATTAGTGATCTTTATTTAAATGCGTTGTTTATTTTTCAGCAAAGTACAGGTAGACCTCGACTTATAGCAGTTCATTAAGTAACTGTTCGAAGTTACAAGGGCACTGAGTCAATGGGGAAACCAGCTTCACTTAACAACCATGTTACTAACTTAACAGGAGTGATTCACTTAACTGTGGCAAGAAAGGTCATAAAATGTGAGAAAACTCACTGAACCACTGCCTCATTTAGCAACAGAAATGTTGGGCTCCATTGTGGTCATAGGTCGAGGTCTACCTGCATTTGTACTGATCATCTGAGTCTAACTTCGGCCTACACAGAAGCTGCCATAGAACAATTAATTTTCGTATGAAAATATGAAGAATTCCGTAGTGAAGCTCGATAGTTAATTTTAAGACTATAATATCTAAGTAGAGTTGAAATGAGCATTTCTTGATTAAAACAATGAGAATTCCTCAGAACGCCTGGAAAATGTCTAGACGTCCCATTAGGAAGTCATATGCTCACATCTCAAAAGTGTTGACATCATTTTGGATTTACACATTTTTGTTCTATATAATAGGACCTGGGAGTGTAAATGAGATCTTGCTTTACGTTTAAGCTTACAAATGGGCATTGCTGCAGTACTAAAAGTATATAAACTATCTCATTATTAATAGGGTGCTTGATTTTGCTTTATGGAAACAAGTTCATTACACTTTCAGAAATTACATTCTGTTCATTTGAATATGGGCCTGGGGCTGGTGGAGTTTGTTACCAATAAGCATAATTCTTGAATGTGATATTGGACACACATAAATAGTATGTGAACTAATTTATTAGATTTACACTGTTTCCAAAGTCCTTAAATAATGAACTGTGCATAGCGGGTATGCACACTTACCAGAGTTTAGTGCCTAATGCCTAATAAGAGTTCTTTATTCAACAAATATGTAATCAATAAAAGTCAATGGGATACATATTAATAATTTATACATAAATGAAATCAATAGCTGCTGAATATTTAGGAAACAATTTCTCAGCTATAATCCCAGTAGTCTTTCAAAGCTAAAGATTAGGTGCTGCCAGTCTTCACACATGTTTAAAGTATTCTAAAGACATTGTAACAAAGTCTTTGACTTTCTAATTGATGAGAGCACGGTTAATTCATATTGGTCCATCAACTTTTATATATTAGAAATTGGATTTATAAATTTTGCTTCTTAATCATTCTCCTATTTATTTATTTATAGCTATGTTTAAGATGTATTGCTATTGCGTTAAATAAAAGAAATAGGAAAATTATTTATGTACTATATACGGACAATGGTTTGATGAATCCCAGAGGTAACGGGATAAGACATGTAAGGATTTAGGCAGGATTCAAATATTGACGGTTTTGATTAAGGAAAAAAAATATAAGCGCCTGGAAACCGCTTCTGGATTTTGTGCTCGAGGTTGAAGAAAATGAAACTTTGATTTTGGGTTTTACCAATTAGATGGATATGTGATTATAGAAGTGACTGTTCAAACGAATGTGTGAAATAAAAAGTTGATATACAGCCATATTCTACTGCACCAAAGGGAGTCAGAAGTCAGCGCCTTGCCTTTTCTTTCTCCCCCGCCTTTCCCTCACATTTTACTCCTCACATTTCCCTTCATTTGCTTTATTCTTTTTTGTATGTTATAATTCAATCATATTTAATTTTTTTTTAGAAAAAAAGATGTGTTACTCGCTTAACACCTGCACTTAACAATTGCGGCAAGAAAGGTCATAAAATGGGGCAAAATTCATTTAACTGGCACGCTTAGCAACAGAAATTTTGGGCTCAGTTGTAGCCTTAACCCGAGGACTACCTATGCCAGAACGTCTTACTTTTGGTTCTCTGTACCTACTTTCCTAAAGGGGTGGCTCAGCGGATAAAGATGCTGAACTCGAATCCCTAGTGTGCCACATAACCGAGTGAGCTCCCGTGACTTGCCCCGGCTTCTGCCAACCTAGCAGTTCAAAAGCATGCAAAAATGCAAGTAGAAAAATAGGAACCAACTCAGTGGGAAGGTAACAGTGCTACGTGTGCCTTAGGTATCTAGTCCTGCCGGCCACATGACCACGGGGACATCTTCGGACAGTGCTGACTCTTCAGCTTAGAAACAGAGATGAGCACCTGTCCCTAGAGTCAGTTACGACTAGCACCCATGTGCAGTGAGGAAACCTTTACCTTTTTACTTACTTTCCACTTAGTACTGCTACACCAACTGTACTCCTCGGTGTTGACATACTAGCCACGAAGTTCCACTGACGGGCCTGTGGGTCCCACCTTTCGACTGTATTCAGATAGCTCCAACCATCATGTCCTCCCACAGCATACATGGGGCCTTCCAATACGGCTACTCCTTCAAAGAAAGTAAACATCACAAGTTGCTCAGTTCCAAACCGGAGGTGTCTCCCACTCTCTCGAAGCAAAAACCAGATCTCAATATTTTCATAAAATCTCTCGGGGAGATGCACTCGTCTGCAAGCAGTATTGTGTCCACAAATTAGCTCTTGGATAGAAATATCAATAATGGAAGAAATCAAAATAATTTTAAGGTTCATAATGTTGATTATTACTTGAAACACTTAATAGCAATAGCACTTAAGGCTTACATACTGCCCCACAGTGCTTTGCAGCTTTCTCTGAGTAGTTTACAGAGTCAGCATATTGTCCCAAACTATCAGGGTTCCCATTTTATGGACCTCGGAGGAATGGAAGGCTGAGTCAAACTTGAACTGATCAGGATCAATGGATGGATGGACGGATAGCAATAGCAATAGCAATAGTAATAGCAATAGCAATAGCACTTAGACTTATATACCGCTTCACAGTGCTTTTACAGCCCTCTCTAAGCGGTTTACAGAGTCAGTTTCTTGCCCTCAACAATCTAGGTCATCATTTTACCAACCTCAGAAGGTTGGAAGGCTGTGTCGACCTTGACCTGGTCAGGATGGATGGATGGATAGATGATAAAGAAATATAGATAGAGTGATATTGATAGATAGATTGCATGAGATAGGTAAACAGACCGACAGTAATAGCAATAGTACTTATTATATACCGCTTCATGGTGCTTTTACAGCCCTCTCTAAGCAGTTTACAGAGTCAGCCTCTTGCCCCCAACAATCGGGGTCCTCATTTTACCGATCTTGAAAGGATGGAAGGCCGAGTCAACCTCGAGCCAGTCAGGATCAAACTCTAATCTGTGGGCAGAGATAGCCAGAAACACTGCGTTCTGCGCCACCAGGGCTCCTGCTGAAGCCAATAATTTAAGACTAACATATTTGAAAGAAAAGGAGTTTAGGCAGAGATAAAGATTCTTACTGTAAGTGGGAAAGTTTGCTCCTGGCGGTACAAATGGATGGGCTCACCACAAATATAACTAAAATTATTTAACAGTTTTATAGTAAATTTTTCCCCACAACAGCATGCCACAAATGAAGCTTTGGAAACACTTACTTGAGTTAATCTGGGAAAAGCTCAACTCATAACACTTTTTTTTCCTAACAAAAATGCAAATATTTATACATACCAAGCCCATGCCGGTGAGTTGACATGGGCGGCATCACACTCCACGTTTTTGTTTTGGGGTTGTAACACTCCACAGTATTCAATGTTTTTAGTCCATCTCTGCCTCCGACAACATATAATTTATCATCTAACACAGCTACTCCAAACTGCAGTCTTCTCCCATTCATGTTTGCAACAGGAGTCCACATATTAGTGCGGAGATCATATTTCTCAATGCTTGTTGCTCCTTAATAAATAAAATAATATATTTTTAAAAAAAGAAGACTTGGATCAATAATTGCAGTTCTATGAAAATGAAACCGGTAGGACTCCATGCAGAAGGCTCTATTAGTCTTACTAATGAAACAGGCCAGATCCAAACTGAGACTTGTATTTGTACTTGTACTATAAAGATGATTATACCAATAAGCTGCTCATGAAACTCTAAATACCGGTAATCCTTGATTTACGACCACAACTGAGCCCCAAAATGTATGCTGTTAAGTGAGACACTTAAGTGGCTTTTTGCCCTGTTTTATGACCTTTCTTGCCACATTTGTTAAGTGAATCATTGCAATTGTTAAGTTAGGAACACGGTTGTTAAGTGAAAAATATGAGCCAGTTGCCAAGCCTCTGAATTTTGATCACATGACCATGGGGATGCTGTAATGGTCGTGTGAAAAATAGTTGTGTCATTCCCTCCCCCATGATAATGTGGAATAGTCACTAAATGAACTGTTGTAAGTTGAGGACTACCTGTATGATGGATTAGTTTTTAATCTTTATTATAAACCAATACCTTTGGTTGCATCCATGCCTCCAACTGCAAACAGGACACCGACAGTAGATTTTCTAGGCTTTGTCCGAGGGCTTTGCAACACGGGTCTTCTCTCTGGCAACAAATGGTACTTCATTGCTTCCATGATGAGTTTTTGACATTCAATGTCATCTCTGAAGAGTACATTGTTTTCCATGTCTGCTAAAAACTAGATAAAAGGAAAAATAAATGTGCTGAATTGTTCAACGACAATAATAGGTGAGGAATAAGCCAGCAGGAAATGCAAATTAATTAGCTCTGTGGATGTTATCCAACTTAGCGTCAGTATGTACACTTAATAAATGATTTGCAATTATCAGGGCATAGAAAGAACAAGCAATACTATTAGAAGTTTCAATCAATCATTCAGAATAGAGCTGGAAGGGTCTTCTAATCCAACCCCCTGCTCAGGCACGAGGCCCTATACCATTTCAGACCGGTGGCGGTCCAGTCTTTTCTTAAAAGTCTCCAGTGATGAAGCACTCACAACTTTTAAAGGCAACTTCTGCTTCACTGGTAAATTATCCTCACTGTTAGGAAGCTTCTCCATAATTCCAAGCTGTTTCTCTCCTTGATTAGTTTCCATCCCTTGTTTCTTGTTCTGTCTTCTGGTGCTTTGTAAAATAAGTTGACCCCCCTCTTCGTTGTGATAGCTCCTCAAATACTTGAATACTGTTTTGTACAGTTTCTGTACATCAAAGCAGGCTTTAACTGTTTTCTCTAGGTCAAAAGCCCATTTAACCAAAGTGGTAACTGGGTGAAAGTTTCACACAAAATTTTGTGTTGCAGCAAAGTTAACCAACACTGCAATAACTTAAACGTGTAGAATATAGAAATAATATTATCCGTTAATGCTATCTAGTTCTACACTTTTATGTGCTTGTAACTGCTGTAAATTTCATTAGCATCTTGAGATTCAGCAAATGTAAGCTTCAACTGTTTCTGTAGGACATAATTCCTAATAAACAGAGCAGCACAAAACACATTAATAGATATCAAAATCAAATTTTGCAGGGTTAATCCTCACTATAGAGCAGCAAGTTTGGTCGAAATGATCTAGTTCTGCTGCATTTTATCCAAATCAACACAGGTTACTCCTTAAAACGTTGCTACTCTAATAACCGTTTAACCGATCTAGTGAATTAGCATCATCTACAAGTATTGATCTACAGTTTAGTGAACCTTATTTTAATAGAACAAATTTTAAAAAATTGGCATAATAATCAGAAGCAGGCAATGTTTTGGGTTACATTTTTTTTGCATCTCCTTTTCTTATAGGAACTTTAAATCCGTGTGTGTGTGTGTGTGTGTGTATTTTGGACATTTGTTTACTCTATTTTATCATCATAATCGTTCTGCAAGGTATGTTAGATAATAAATAAAACAGATCACTATCACCCAGTAAGGTTCATAGCTGATTTGGAGTTTTTCCTTTCTCATTCAAATTCTAACTGCATCACCAGGCAGAGCCTATCCAAAATTTAAAATTCAATTATAGATTTAAGCGCAAAACCTTGAGCATTAAATGAGGTTCCCACAGAGCAAAGCAAAAATAATTAAGTCAACTCGATCTGACTGATTTAAGAAATAATCAATAGGTCTTTTGCCCTTTTCTGAGCGTACCATGTTAACACAAGGGAATCTCTTTTAAAACTGATCACCATGCATACAAGGCGGCAGTTGTTTTGTAATTCATTTTAAGGCTGGCCTAGAAAAGGAAGCCATTGATTTTAGCCCTTTGGACTGAGGGCACAAACATAGCTTTGTCCTTAACGTGCTCTAGATGATTACAGAAGCCCAGTACTTTGACAATCTTTTCCTCCAAAGGAAATATAAATGACAGTGAAGCAAATAATGGGGCAGACTTTGAGTGTGGGACTGTGTCAGGCATGAAGAATTGGGAGCATACATTAAGTTCCACTTAGGGTGATCCATTGCTCAAGCCTCTACACAAGAATCTAAACAACTAACCATCAGCATTAAATTGGTGCTAGATAAAGAGTCAACAGAATTCAAGAGTGGTTGGACTTAAGACCGTTTGTGGGAATGTAACAACTCTAGGTTGATTCCTCTCTTGACTTCACCCCAGCTCTGTCTGCTCCTCTCCTATAGACTAGTATTATGTACAAGACCTTGTGTCAGTAGGATTTGGTAGTTATTTCCTGTCAATCACAGCCAATGGCATAGTTTGGCATTTTAAGATTCTACAGCCTAAAGCAATGTATATAAAGTTATAAACATCAGTTACTGGCTCTTTGGAAGTCTGTTTCAATCTACATGATGACGGCCTACTTGAAACAAACTCAGCTCTCATCTCCCCAGGTGATTAAACACAGCCTTATTTATGGATATTTGGAATAGACTACAAAATACTCATTTCCATATCTCCTGATGTTTTAGTGTTTTGAAACTTTAGTTAACCAAGGATATACCACCCTTCACAGAGATATGTATTTAATTAAGGCATCATGAATTTAAGTTCACATTGAACATAGGCCAAATTCTGCCTGAGGAATTCGTATCGCTGGTGGAATTTCCAATAAACATTTAACTGGTTTTGCATAGTTTCCACAACTATGATAAAATGATTGTTTCAGCCCAATAAGTTAATTCCGTGCAGCAATCAAGATAAAACCTTGCTCTGATAAGTGTTTTTAAAATGGATCAGCAAGCTATCTCATTTTTAATGACACAACAGTTTTCAACTTTCTTGGACTAGTCTCTGTTTTTCAACTTTGATCCAGCAATCTATCCTCTAATTTTCAATCTCTGAAATTACATCAATAATTTAATCGTACCTTAGCAGCATTCTGGGACCTTTCAGCTTTGTGAACTTGCCTTCTCTCTGCTGATCATTCAAAAGACATTTTTTTCTAAATTCAGAAAGCACATGCATGGTTATAGTGTCTTAGAATAGTTTTTTTTTAAAGGAAAATTCTTCATTTAAGAGACTATTATCCTGTTTCCCTGAAAATAAGACCTACTCCAAAAATAAGCTCTTGCCTGATTTTTCAGGCTGCTTGTAAATAAAAGCCCTATCCCGAAAATAAGATCTAGTTAAGATTGTCGGCCAGACTGACTCATTGACCGGAAGGACGCCCATTTCAAACAAGCCAGCAGCAAAACAAGCCGAAGGAGCTGGCCCCTCTCTTCACCCAACACGTGGTTTCTGCCATCGCTATCTCGGCGATGAGCAGAAACAGTCCCTGAGGTCGAGGAGGGCTATCAATATGTCGCCAAATCCAGGACCTTGATCCGAACGGGCGCAGTTTCTCGTTTGGATCGACGTCCCAGATTTGGCAACATATTGAATAGCGTTCCTCGCCCCCCGACCTCAGGGATTGTTTCTGACTGTAGCCGAGATAGCAATGGGCAGAAACTGTGGGCATTGGATGGAGCAAGGACACACACAAAGGAGGGCTCGTTGGGATTGATGTCCTGGATTTGGCAACATACCATGTTTCCTCAAAAATAAGCCCTAGTGCATATTTTGGAGCAAAAATTAATATAAGACCAGATCTTATTTTCAGCGAAACATGGTAAGTTGTGATACCTTATTGAGGGATCTGAAGAGAGATGATTGGCTGTGGTAAATGTCACTTACTCACCTGTGGTGCCAGTAAAGGCAGCCGAATGTATGCTAAGAGTTTACTGAGATCTTTCTTTCGTTGTTCCAAATCGTGTTGTACCCAAGTGATCAAGGCATTGAGAATAGTCTCTTCACTGGGAATGTTCATATCATCACTAGCTAAAAGCTTTGCAATTTCAGTGGCTGGCAACAGGAGGAATTCTTGGTTTCGAATTACTTCCATGAAGTGCTCCTAAAAGTGTTAAGAAGTATAAATAAAACCACGTGTATATGAAATGGAGGAAAGTTCTGGATACAAATCCATATATTCCCCATTTGATTTTTCGGTCTTCTTTTTCCTTCCCTGTTATTACAAAGAAAATCCTAATTCCTGCTGTTACCCGGTGAAATAAAAAACGCAGGGGAAAAAAATTGATCTGCAAAATGTTACATGGTTGCATTCTCTCCTGTAAATTAATAAATATTCTGAAGGCTGTACGGTTTGTTTGATCTTTTCTGGGTAAAATATTTAGGCTTGGTTAAAAAAAAAAACTTATAGAAGAAATCTAGAAAGCAAGAAATTCTGACATCAGCAATAAGAATACAGGTAGTCCTCAACTTAGGACCACAATTGTGCCCCAAAATTCTGTTGCTAAGAGAGACAGTTGTTAAGTGAATTTTGCCCCATTTTATGACATTTCTTGCCATGGATGTTAAGCGAATCACTGCAGTTGTTAAGTTAGTAACCTGATCGTTAAGTGAATCTGGTTTTCCATGGACTTTGCTTGTCAAAAGCTCACATAAGGGGATCACATGTAGCCGGGACTCTGCAACCGTCGTAAATATGAATCAGTTGCCATGTGTCTACATTTTTTATCATGTGGTCCCATGAGGCAGGGACTACATGTAATTTACATTCATTTCATTCCCATTTTGAAAATCTTAAAATATAAGCAGTGTACTTTGAAAATTCAATAGATACAATGCTCTCCATCCGTATCTTTTCTGCAATTAACTCCCGTTTGAAGTGCGATGCATAATTCATGATTTTTAATAAGCAATAGCGTTAAATTGTGGTATAGATCCACTAAACTCACATTGGAAAAACGAGCACAAAATGGCTGCTCCTTTAAAAATTTTTTTGATTTCAACTAGTTTTTAAGCAAATGTAATTAGAAGGACTCTTAATTGAAGATTCAATTGGCCTACACATTCCTACACGGTTTCCATAGCAACGTACATTTCCAGGCAAAATAAGTGTTTCTATGGTGCTCATTATTACTAAAATTCAATTTCATGTCTCCGTTGGAATTAAACAATATTTTTAAAAAGACCCTGGGAAGAATCGATGTAGCGCAACTAATTACTCCGGAAAATCACTTTTTAAAAACCGTCTGAATTTTATTCAAGTGAAACTATTAAGAGGCTAAAAAGAATGTCTCTGGCTTTCTTTTTTTTAACGCCAATAGCTTTGAAAAAGTAATTTCCATGGTTTTAGCCTTAGGGGAAACGCTATGATATATCTCAATAAATTAATAAAGGGGATGAGAAGGTGTCATTAATGCCAAGGAATAGCAAAATAATATATCAGAAATCACTGGGAAGGGATAACTCAGGTGTCACAATTCTTATAGGTTTTAGTAATATACAGGTAGTCCTCGGCTTACAACCATTTATTTAATAACCGTTTGAAGTTATAACAGAGCTCTTAGTTTGTCCCTTATACTATTGAATATGTGATCAGGTTTAATTTTTTGGAATTTGTATAGATTTAAGTGCTTTTCCTAAGCGTTCAAAGTATCTCAGACACATAATCTTAGTAATACGAAGGCAATCTGGGAAAAAAACCTCCATTTGGTTATCCAATGACAGACACTTGCAGATACAGAACTTTTATTATACACATTAGAAAACTACAGTATGACATTATCTTTTGACCTAATCACCATTCCAATGGAGGCCCTTGTCATGACATCTTACAAGGTTCGAAATTCCTCCTGCTAAGAAATCTCCATCCCGGGAAGGAAGCCAGAAGAGGCGAGAGTCACTCGGTGCCAAATCTGGGCTGTAGGGGGGAATGATCAAAAACATCCCAACCTTGGAACTGCTCCAACAATTCTTGGGTGCATATAACGATGTGCAGGTGAGTATTATCGGGAACCAACCTCACACCGGAAGCCAGCATGCCCCGACGCTTGGGTCGCACCGCTTTGACCATGACAATGTGCTTCGTGATTCTGTTTCAAGGTGGCTTTATTCCCAGGAAGGAGATTTCTTTGCAGTAGGAATTTCAAACCTTGTAAGAAGTCATAAGTGCCTCCATTTGAATGGTGATTATGTCAAAAAGTAATGTAATGTTGCAGTTTTCTAATGTGTATAATAAAAGTTCTGTATCTGCAAGTGTCTGTCATTGATAACCAAATGGAAGGTTTTTTTCTAAATTGCTCTCATAATTGTTACAGCTGTGAGGTGGTTAGTCTTTCTGTTGTACCTGGAGGAAAATGAGCTGAAGTAAAAAAACAAACAGTAGCTTGCCCTATATAAGTCAAAGAAAAAGATCGAAATTACTGGCTTTCTACGTTCAGATCTTATACCAACCTTTACTCAAAATAAAGGTTTTATGATATACAAAGGAATCAGAGGGATTCTATTCTCTCTTCGACAGTCTTTGAAAATAAAATAGAAATCTTAATAAGCATACATAAATGACGACGATGACAACAACAACAATATTATGAAATGTTTTTCCCATAAATAAAATGGAAAGTTAAGAATTGCGTACCATGGTGTAATTGTGGGCCACTTTGTGCAAATCCGTACAACCCTGCGCATCAGCAAAAGAGCGGATTCCAAGGCAATTTGAAGGGTGAAGCTGCTTCATTAAAAACTTGCAGCAAGCTTCTACAACCTGAGACAGCTGAAGGATGCAAGCTGTAGACAACAGGCACTCAATGTTATCTTCTTTTAATTCGAGGCGACCTAGAAGGATTTAAAACAGAGTTACGAGAACCACTCATGATTTAGATAAGAATAAAAATAAGGAAAACACAGACCCTTCAAATTAATTCCGCATTCTGGAAATCTGCCATGAGAGGTTTTTATGGAAAACACAAAATGGGAATGAGGGCCTTACTATAGTTTATAATGCTAAAAAGTTGGTTCTTGAGAGAGTTCCACAAAAGTTGGCGGAACAGAAATAAGGATTTGGATCGAGATCACCAAGAAATGCCAGAGATGAAAGACAGGCAGGAAAGACGAAGAAACTTCTGGAAAAAGGGGATAGGCAAACCCCCACCAAAAAAATCACATGGATGAGTGAAATTTGAGTCAAGCAAGTTTTTCACCTACTGTGTTTCCCCCAAAATAAGACTGGGTCTGTTTTGCTCAAAAAGATATATTAGGGCTTATTTTCGGGTTAGGTCTTATTTTTGGAGAAATACAGTACTCAATGTATCCGTCTGGCTGACAATCTTAAATGGGGCTTTTTTGGGAAGTAGGGCTTATATCACAAGCTTCGTGAAAAATCAGGCTCGGGCTTATTTTCTGGTTAGGTCTTTTTTCGGGGGGAAAGGGCAGTAGTTGTTCTGCTATAATTTTGATGTTTTTTTCGGATTTAACGACTACATTGTCTTGATTTCCCCCCCGCCCCCAAACAGGAAAAAGAAAGAAGTGTTATATTCCAGAAAGTTCAGCACTCTTTAGCAATTTTGTACCAAAAGCTAAAAACAGCCAAAGAAAAGTCAATTTAAAAATATATATCACCAAGCAACATTTTTCTACTGTACTTATCAAGTATGCTTCATGAGCAAACCTGATTCCATGTAATATAAATTCAAACAATAGAGTACGTTAACAGTGTAAACAAATATACACAAACAATTGGGTATATTTCAACACAACCCACCTCTTCAGATTCCCCCCCCCCCCCAGAATGTTATTTTTCTGATTCAGCCAGTAAGGCAAGGGTGTCCAACTTTGGCAGTTTTAAGACCTGTGGACTTCAGTTTCCAGAATTCCCCAGCCAGTTGAAGTCCAACAGTCTTAAAAGCTGTCAAAGTTGGACATCCCTGCTGTAGGGTTTTCAATGGGCAGGCAGTTGACAAGCATAAATAAGGGGGGAAAAACTCAAGGAGGAACATGTAAACATCGGAGTGATGAATGCAATGGCAGCGTTACTCGTCCTGGAGGGGAAGGTCTGATTCATCATTTCTCATTCTCAGCAACTTTTAAGGTGTGAAGACTTTAACTGCCAAGATACCCCAAGGAATCAAATTTTTAAAATTGCTGAGGTTAAGAAACGAGGCTTAATGGAACAAAGCAAGCCCGCAAGGCAAATCATTTGGGTCCCCCTCAAGCTGGGAGAGAGAGAAACAGATCCACCAATCTCTAGACTTGAACAAGACAGCAGGCAATGTGCTCTCAATCATAACATGGTTTGTTTACTCATCGTGGCGTGTGATCCCAGTCCATTGTGGTTTGTTCCTTCACGATAGTTACGGAAGCCATGATTCAGCACAATGAGTGAATTCAGGCACTGCCTTCTATTTTCTTTTCTTGTAAAAAGAGAACACCCTCTGAAACAAAAGGTGTTGGAATTCGGTATGCTTCATTTGATGAAATGAAGGTCTAGAGGTGACGTGACGGCAGTGTTCCAATATCTAACAGGTTGCCCCAAAGAAGAGGGAGTCAAGCTATTCTCCAAAGCACCTGAAGGCAGGACAAGAAGCAACAGATGGAGACTAATCAAGGAGAGAAGCAGCCTGGAATGAAGGAGAAATTTCCTGGCAGGGGGAGCCATTAATCAGTGGAACGACTTGCCTTCAGACATTGTGGGTGCTCAAACGCTGGAGGTTTTTAAGAAGAGATTGTACAATCATTTGTCTGGAATAGTATAGGGTTGGACTAGAAGACCTCCAAGGTCCCTTCCAACTTTACTATGTCTCGAACCATTAATGACTATTTGCTCTGCTTTAGAAAAACGCAGAACAAGATACGAACATCCAACCCAATGTTGGAAGATGATTTCGGGACAAAGGAATAAAGCGGGATTTGCTGTGAGATATTTTATTCAATGTTCATGAAAGAAAGCCTTTCATAATGAGTGTATTTTAATATTCCTGTTTCTTTGGAAAAACACTTTAAAGCAGGAATCCTCAACACCCGCCCCCGGTCTGCACCGGTCTGTGCAAACAAGCCCAGCCCCATTCACAGGATGCAGGCAGCACACAAAACCACACCCTATCCGGGCTGTGAAAACATCTTTCTCCATGGAATCAATCCCTGGTGCCCAAAAAGTTGAGGGCCACTGCTTTAAAGCACTTGGAGGATAAAGGATAAAGTACTCCATCCCTCTGAATTTAAAATAAAATAAAATAAAATAATAAAACAAAACAAAATAAAATCCCAGGCCTTGCTACCTCTACATAGTGTTTATAGCAGTTATTGTAATTCACACTGAATACAAGGTGGTGAATCTTCAGCTTTGTTACATGAACCATGGAAGTTAGCCTTAGCTTGGCTTTACCTGTGTATGCGTACTGCACTAATGCCCATAATGCATTTGGTTCCACACCCTCCATTTTGATCTCTTCTTGTCTTGCCTCTCGGACATCATTCGTAAACATGGCTGCAAAGTAATCCGAGACAGAGGACAGCACCAACCTGGGCCCATATGAAACAGAAGAGAGACCAGAGAGGAGGCCACCGAGGCCTGCGTTAATTTGGCAGCCTAGTTAGAGAAGCATGTTAACTAATAATCAATATAACAATCAAGTACTTGGGTCAATTAAAATTGCATAATTTTATGATATCTTTCTATGAAGTGTGTGTGTGTGTGTGTGTGCGCGCGCGCGCATGTACCGTATTTCCCCCAAAATAAGACCAAGTCTTATATTAATATTTGCTCCAAACGATGCATTGGGGCTTATTTTCCAATTAGGTCTTAATTTTTCATGGAAAACAATCTACTTTTATTCATGTACAAAAATCTACATTTATTGAAATACAGTCATGTCATGCCTCCGTCCACAATGACAGCCTTTTATAGGGCTCTGTCATATAGAATAGAATAGAATAGAATAGAATTTATTCACCAAGTGTGTCTGGAATTTGTCTCCCGTGTACATGCTCTATACCTACATACAGGCTACAAAACTGTGGTTACAATCATAAGGCTATAATTGACAAACAGTGATTATAATCATAAGATACATTCATAATCATAAAGTACATTCATTATGTTGTATACGTAAGTAGGTGCATTCATGTGTGTCCCTCGGGCTGTCCACCAAGCACACCTAATACCCGTACTCAAGCCGTCCGTCTGGCTGACGATCTTAACTGGGGTTTAATTTTGGGGTGGAGTTTCTATTACGAGCATCCTGCAAAATCATGCTAGGGCTTATTTTCCGGTTAGATCTTATTTTAGGGGAAATACGGTATGTGTATGGTTATATATTTTTCTTTTGAGAGCGGGCATCAGAATTTCATTTTTTAATGTCTGCCAGTGTGTTCACAGAAAAAAAGTGACAATAAATCTTGTCCTGTCCTTGTTAGGGCTCGGGCCCCCGCCCCCCCCCGCGCGTGTCGAGCCAGAGGCAGAGTCCTCCGACGAGGA
>JANHFO010008212.1:0-10739 GCA_032468095.1 Pareas carinatus | reverse complement strand
GATAGATAGATAGATAGATAGATAGATAGATAGATAGATAGATAGATAGATAGATAGATAGATAGATAGATATCCTACTGTTTGCCTACAGTTCTTAGAGTTATTCCTTCATGAATTCCAAAAATTGCTTCAAGCAAAAAAGTAATAAAATATATATACAAAAAATTATTTCCAGGTTAACTATACTATAATTCTGAAGGGGGAAAGTTGTTTGGTAAAATACAATGCCATCAAACTGATAAGAAATCATTATAAATTTGTATACTAAAGATTTTAATGTAGCTTTTTTATGTATCAGTATCATTTACAAAGGATTTTTATAAAGATAATAAGAGAAATATAAACTATTCAATGCCTTACTGAATAATATCAGATATGATTATGATACTTGATTTTAAAAAGTATACTAAAGAATACAGGCAAATATGGCAATATATATTTAAAACATGCTTTGCAAGTCTGAATAGGAAGATAACACAGAAGCCATGTGGAAAATTTAATTTAAAAAAAACAATAACTTTGAATGGGGAGCTCCATACAAAAAGGAAGGAAGAATTAGAATTATGACAGTACAAGCGATTTGGGCCAAGAGAAAACACTACAGTAGAGGAAACAAAAAGTTCAGGGGGATAATTGGTTATGAATCTTGTTATAAGGCTTTATTGTTTAAATGCTGCATTGTTTATTATTTGTAATATTTTTTAATATTAAAACCCCTTGGAGTCATATATTGAAATAGGTAACTATATAAATTTAATTGATGAATTAACAAATTAAACAAGAAAGAATCAAAAGTCAATGGAGTTCATTCAAGAAAAAAGCAAAGAGTTTGGGATGGTGGCAGCAGGTAAGGAAAATATTGAAGAGGACATTTGTCAGTCCTGATGTTTCATACAGGGGAGAAGACCAACCAACACAAAAATGAGGTTAGAATCAAAATGTTATCAGAGTCATACAAAGAGGTGATCAAGAGCACGACTCACTTCTGCAATAGTGTTCTTAATTAATTCTTGTCACAGGTAACTTTTGGATGGTTCAGTAGCTCAGCAGTTAAGACAGAGGTTTTCAACCTGGGGTCCATGGGTTCCTAAGGGTCCATGGCAAGTTGTCAGGGGGTCCGCAGACAGGTCAAGAAAAATTTGGAAAAAGTAATATACATGAATTGTCAATTAGTAATTAGTTGCATTTGTGGGAATGAGGTCTGCCATGTAGCAACAACATGTTTTGGGGTTTGCAGCTTGAAAAAGGTTGAAAACCTCTGCGTGAAGACACTGGGCTTGTCAGTTAGAAACCTGGCAACCCAGCTTCGAGACCTGAATGCCATGTGATGGGGTGAACTCCCATTCTCACTCCTGCCAACCTAGCAGTTCAAAAGCATGCAAATGCAAGTAGATAAATAGGTACCACTTCGGTTGGTAGGTAACAGTGTTCTGTGACATCATGCAGGTCACATGACTGCTGGAACCTAGGAGTCTGCTAGTCAAGCGAGGCTTCTGGTTATCTGACCTAATTAAATAGTAAGCAGATGTTGGGAGCAGTTCCCCCCCCCTCCCAACTGTTCAGACAGTTCAGAGACTGTCCAAGCTCCCTTGTTGATTGGCTGTTGCACCAGCCCAATATACTATAAAGGTTTGTAAGAATAACCAGCCTGTTGCTGGCTACATTCCCTGTTGTTACTCTTGCCAATGAACTCTGTTGCGATTCACTGAGGATTCCAGCCTGATTCTTTCACAATCGGACCTAACAATGACTGCAGAAATGTCTTTACTGGCTCAATGGCCTTGAAACAGAGATGAGCACTGCCTCCTAAAGTCAGTGATGACTAGCAGAGTAAAATCTGCAGGGACTTCTTTATAGGTAACTTAAATTACCAAGTGTTGTATCTTTGCCTAGCACATTTTTAATTTGGTATTGATGGTTTTCTGAAAAAATATTTGGTTAATTTGCTGCCAATCAAATTCATTTTAGCTTTAAATCGACTGCTATCTATATTTCAAGAAGATATTAACTAAAATGTGAAAATATGAATTTTGTTCTAATTTATGCTAATTAACCTGTATCTTTTTTGTCCGTATCTGTAGCTATTTTCCTTAGTAGCTCAAAACATACAAACAAAGAAAAGAATCTGAGGGATTTTGTTTGTTTGTTTTTGCTCCTGCTTTCAAGCTTGCTGCTATTTTACCTCCTAAACAAATCACAGTTGCTGGCCTGATGCTTTCAAGTAAGCCAGGAAACATGAGACAAAAATAAAGCTAAATTGCAGTTCTGGCTTACAAGGAATGCAGCAACCATAAACTTGAACACACTAACACAACACTACAAATGTATTTCTGTTCCAAAAAAGGAGCTAACAGGCTTCTTACTGTTTAGTGCAAACTAGTGCAGTGTTTTTGCCAAGTGATAAAATTGGACATCCCTCAACTGCCTTTCAGCATCTCTTTCTCTCTCAGTGAATAAACCATTAGAATGGAAAACGTACTGAATAGAAGAGGTACTTTTTTGTAAAAATACTGTTCATGTTTATGAATCTAAATTCTATGAAGATCAGACCAACAATCAAGAAGTAAACAACACCTCAATCAAGGAACTGCCAAACAAATAACAGTAAACAGCCCAACAAAAAAACCTCCAAGATCACTTCCACCAACACTGACAGGGCAAACCACTAAATTGAGAGCAAACTCCATTCCTTACTAGCATTGATGATGTTACCAGGTTTGACTAATGAGATGTCTGCAAGAAAGCAATCAAGTTCAGAGAGCACAAAAGGCCCCTAATTTCAAACCTGAGCTACAAATATTCTCCTTTATTGGTCAGAAAAGATTTTTCTTGTTTTCATTACAGAACCAAATTCTAAAAGCCCTTTCAAATGTTGCATCTGGCATTATTTTTTATGTCTTCCTTTAGGAATTATTTCCAAATAATAATCCAGAATAATTCTACATTCTTAGTTTTCCTTTCGAAATTTCACTTTCACCATCTTTTCTACTCAGACTTTATAAATAATGTATCACATCATACTGTATTATTTTTCATGGAACTTGCTTCAGCACTTTTTAGGTTTACTGTATGATTTTAATTCTCTTAATTTAGTAATAATATCAGTTTATGTGTGATTCTAATTCTTCTGATGTCTGTTTTGAATTAGTGCTAGTTCCTCTGAAATAAACAAACTGCTCTCTTTAAGAACTCTGTGGTTTATGTTATCAGATTTTTCTTAAACGTATATGTTCAATTTACAATATATACTGTATATATATATGGATTCATGTCTGCAAATTAGCATAAATGGAAATATAGTCTAAACCAATAGACATAAAGATAAATGTCACTGTTTTTGACTTCCGGTTCCAGCTTCTTGAAATGAGAATGAGACAGCCGGGGCTCCAGCTGCTGAAGTCCTGTTTTACTCCCATTTTGGGGGCATACAAGTATTCAAGGCCACCTTGGAGTGGTGGCTGAAGAGGGAGGCCATGTGGAGAGCTGAATCTGCTCAACTCCTTTTCTCCATTGGGAGAAAAAGGCGTCTGTGAAAGCGGTGCCATTAGGGAGAGGCCTGGAACATTAAAAAATTAATGATGACAGAAGCAAAGATACATCTGGTCTAGTGAGAATATTTAAGCAAAAATTTATTATTATTCTCTACAAAAGAAAAACTTTGTTGGCCTGATTAAGAAAGAAAAATAGCTAAGTTTTTCCCAAACAGTTTGAAAAAAGGCGACTGGAATCTATAGAGGAAATAAACAACAAAGGAAGGCTTAAGGAGATTTAGAAAATGGAGAACGTTTGGAATGTGATGAATTTTTATTTTTTTCTGTGGACTTTTGTGGATTAGATAAATATAAAGACTATTTGATTTGGATCCTGATAAAAAATGAGTGGTGGCATTAAGTGAGATGGACAGTGGATTACAAATAAGTGTGTGACCGAGAAAAGAAAAATTAAAGATCGGGAGTTTTGAGGCTAGAAACTATGTGGATTATAAATTGGACTTACAAGGAATGAAAGGTGGAAAGAACAGGAAGGAGAAGAGGATTATTTTATATATTTTGTGATGCTTTTTTTGCCCTTGTTCTGACATGTACTATGTACCATATGTTGATATGAATTTGTAACAAAATGAATTACCTGTCTTATATGTTCTTTTGTGTGTGTGTGTGTGTGTGTTTGCTTTATATTTAAAAATAATAAAAATATATTTAAAAAGAAAGATAAATGTCACTGTTCTTGTATTGGCTAGGCTAAAAGGTTTAAAAATAAAATAAGCTTCATCATAAACTGGAAAATGAAATCACAGTCTTAGGACAACATAGAATACTTGAAAGAACTATGTTTAAAACAGTCAAAATTTGTTGATCTAAGTGTTGGCTAGCAGGCTTTCTTCCAAGCTTGAAACAATTGGAACAGAAGCATTTTGTTTTCAATATGAAATACTTGGAACAACCATATCAGGCTGGGACCAGGAAACTTATCAATCACTTATTTCATTGGCCATCTCTCTAAATGAACCAGTATCACCACTTTGGGGAACTACTTCGTGTTCAGGCAACAAATTCATTATCATCAACAGTAGCCTTATATCTCTTAGCAGATGCAGCATTTGGTGAAACAAATCTCTGAGCTAGTGCTTTTGGAGCAGTCAACAGCCAAAATAACTCACATCAGCTAGAACATTTTTTCATATATCCTGTCCTATATATTTTTATTCAACAGCAACAAGAAGGGAGCACTGGTTTACCATGAAATTATTTTTTCTGGTATGAATAGAGCATACAGAATACAAATACAAATCTGTATTTTTATAAATAAGTCTATGTTCACATATTCTTCTGTTTGTAATTTATATTTTCTGACAGTTGCTAGGTTTATGGACTATTTCTTCAATGGAATTTCTCTCAAACTTAAATAAGATAGCAAATTGGTATAGTTTGTCATATTTCTTGTCTCTTGAGTCTGGGAAGGATAATAAAGCTCATCCAGATGGTCTCACGGTACAAAAAAAAGCCTTCATGGTAAGAATGAAGATTCATAATTTAATAATTTCTTATATACGAAGAACAAGAAAAGTTGAAATGAATGCTAACTCTGAAAGAAAAGCACAAAAAGAGAAATAAGAAGAAGAACTTGGGAGGAATGACTAATTCAATGCTGAAGATGCTGAATTTGAGATCGTGAGTAGATATCAGATCTATTAGAAATAAAGCAGAAATACAAGAAGAGGAAGTGGTAAAGGGACAGCTAAATATATTATTTGGTTATAGGTATATGGACTTTCACGAAGTATCTAGGATGAGAGGAGGGTGATAGGGCAGTAGAAATAAGGGAACAAAATCCAAAGGATTCAGGACAAGTCTTCCATTTTCCCCATTATTATTGGTGTTATTTTTACGGACATTGAATATTTTTAAGTAAAAAACAAGTCAAGCAGAAAAATTGCCAAGAATGCTTCAGTTTTTTTGGCATTGTAGGGAAATAATTCATATCAATGAACTTTTTTTTTTGCAGATCCACAAGCTGGGTGGTTCTTCCCATAATTTCCTCAATATTTTTTTTTCAGAGAAATTTTAGCCAAATATTAATTTTCTATAAAAAAATAATTTTTAAGAGTGAGATGGAACTCAATTGAAAATACTGGTAAAAGTATAGAGGGCAATTGAAAGTAATAAAGAAATATTAATTAATAAATAATCTAGACACAAGTCCTCTGGAGAAGGGGTCCCCAACCCCTGGTCTGTGGCATGCCAGCAACCGGGCTGTGCAAACAAGCCAAACTCCATTGGCAGGATTCAGGCAGCATGCAAAACCACACCCCCTCCAGTCTACATAAAGACCTTTTCCCACGGAACTGGTCCCTGGTGCTCTGGAAAATTTTCCAAATGGTGAAATAAGATTTTTAAAAATATCCCAAGATTTGGCATAAGTCAGAATAGGAATGTTTATACTTTGCGGTAGCAGTGAACATTTATTCCTATATTTTTAACATATAAAACATATTTGACAAATTTGATGTTGATTTGTTCTTTTGCAAAAACAAAATAAAAGTCAGGAGCAGAATCTTTTTTGAGCTGGCCATTTTGTGGATGTAACCAATCATTATTATATAAAATAGCAATCTTACCATGGATGTTAAGATTAAAATATCTTTTAGCAAGTCCTGCTATGTTCTCCACAAGACAGACATACCTGCCGGTATTTGTTATTTGAGTATTATGAATCTATAAAAAGAGAGAGAAGCACTGTAAATATCAGCTATCTGGGTTTCTTAATTGACTTTGTGTGCACATTGTTAAATTTTCACTTGGTAAATAAGTAAATATATTAGTTTATAATGTATAATGCTTTACTCTTTGCAATTGAGTATTTGAGTATAACCCCTATTCTGTATTGGTTCTATGTCTATGTGGCATATATTTCAGGTGCTCTTAAGATTTTTAAACATATAGTTGCAGCACAAACATTAGCAGGAATAACGAAACAGGAGTAATCAATATGCAGATATTGTCTTTTCAGGGGAAAATACTAACAAAAGATACTAGAGAAACTACAGTGAATGGTAAGAGAAACGGACCAAAGAATAAAATGTTTAAAATTGTTATTAAATACTGTGTTTTATTGTAGATCCACTCAAGATTTTCCATCCTCCCCAACAGAGAAAAAAAATACCAAGAAGGTACTATACCAGGTTGCATGTTCTTTCATAATTGAAATTGTGGAATTTTGATAATTTCACAATTGTTCCAGTCTCTTGTGATAGGATGTTGGAGTCAAATTGAGACATACAGCCTGTAATTTGCAGCAGCTAGTGCACTTCACAAACTTACCTGAAGAGTTTCTCCATCTAATAGGAATTTGTGATGGGAATCTTCAACTATTAGCTGCCCATCTTTCTGCCAGCTTATGTTTGGAGGAGGACTGCCATCTGCTATACATTTCATCATTGCCATCTTGCCCAGAAGTACAGTCAGCTCCTCAGTCATATCACCACTGACACCATTAATAGATGGTGGCACTAGAGAGAAAGATTAAGGGAGATTAAACAAAAGTTATAAGTCTAGAACTACTTTATATGGCATTATGGTATAATACTTATTTTTTTCAACATGATTTATCATCCTTTGAGGGGAAAATAGTTCCTTTTCAATTTGCTTGTTATTTTTTTCCTGGGATAGAACATTTTCAGACATTTTAACAAATACTAATAGTAATAGTGTTCTGAAATGTAATGATCATTCCTCAGTATGCAGAACAGGCCAATTTCAGCCAGTTTTCACTCATGAGAATCAATATCTTTGAATTAGATACCTTCTCTTCTTCTCTCTCTCCCCATCCCTTCCTCCCTCCTTCTTTCATTTCTATTTATCTGTTCATCCATGCCCTGTTCCATGTGAATATTGACCTCCTTGACTTTTGCAATTAATTTTTTTCAATAAATAATTATGCTTTAAATAAATGCCTCCAAGGTTATCTCCAAAGATTACAAGATTGCAATGTCAGGGGATGGTTTTCTACCTAAGGGGAAATCTAAACATGCATTTTACAGAGAATATTACATTCATGCAGAATTGCTTCCTATTAGTAAACTAAGAGTGTTAATGAAGATTTAGCAAGGAAGATGCAAAGAAACGTTTCTAGACATGAATTTCAAAGGAAATTGTTCTGGTGAGTTTGAGAATTATTTGATTAAAATTACACATTTCTTCTGGTCAGATTTCACTAGCAGTCAACACACACTGTTACAAAGAACATTCCAAATTCTATTTCTTCTGTGTTAGGCTGGAGAAAAAATACCATCTCTGTAACTTACTATAAGCAATGGTCAACCAGGTCCATCTAACTTTTGAAATATGAATCTAATTCAATAATCATGGAGACTATTATGATGCAAAGCAAAGGATGAATCTGCAGTAGTATCATCTCTATTTCCAAATATTTAACTGTATCCATTAATTCCCCATATGCATTGATAATCTCAAAATTACAAATATTTCATGGTCCATTGTTTCTTAAACCATGCCATAATTATCCAGCTCTCTGCTAAACTGATTCTCCTTCTTTGAACTTTCTTGGTGAAACTTGTGAAATGACTTATTTTCTCTAGATGCAGCAAATCTGACAAACCATGCTACTATTTCTGAATTCATATTGCTTGGATTTGGAGATGTCTCAAAAATGCAAGTACTTCTCTTTTCACTCTTTTTAGGGATTTATATGGCAATTATGGTTGGGAACCTCCTCATTATCATCCTGGTTGTGACCAATCATAATCTTCACACTCCCATGTACATTTTCCTAGCAAATTTGGCTTTTATGGAAATCTGTTGCAGCTCTGCTGTTATACCTAAAATGTTGTCAATTCTGTCAACGGGAGATAATCATATACTTTTTAAATCCTGTTTCATACAGTTTTTTATATATGCCTGTCCAGGAGGTGCACAATGCTATCTCCTAGCAATGATGTCCTACGATAGATATTTGGCCATATGCAAACCACTCCATTATGCTACTCTCATGAGCTGCAAGATGAGTTTGTACTTAGTGGTTGTGTCTTGGACAACTGGATTCATTGTGAGCACAACCTTAACTTGCAATGTGGCATGGTTATCTTTTTGTGGGCCCAATGAAATTGATCATTATTTTTGTGATATTATTTGTGACATCAGAGAAATTTCCTGCAGTGACACTTATCTCACTGAGCTATCTTTATTTATATTTACCTATACACTTACCCTGCCTCCATTTGTTCTCATCGTGACTTCTTATATTTTCATCCTTATTACTATCCTGAGAATGCCATCTGTTACTGGAAAGCAAAAAACTTTCTCCACCTGTTCTTCTCATCTCATAGTGGTTGTCTTATATTATGGAACATTGATGCTTGTCTATCTTCTCCCAAGAACCAAGAATTTGACACCTGTAAAGAAATCCTTATCTCTTTTCTACACAGCTTTGAGTCCCATGATTAATCCTCTCATATACAGTCTTAGAAACAGTGAAGTAAAGCATGCCTTGAGAAATGGCTTGGAAAAACTATTACTATACATGACAAATCATATTGTCAAGTATTGGAAGTAAAGGTAATTGGAAAGACTGTAGAGACCTTATATATGAAGGCTGAGATAAAAGAAATAAATGTTTCTTGTACTTATTTTTTAAAAAATTGATCTCCTTTTTGGTATTGGTTTCAATAGAATATAGAAATTGGAATATGATCCTCTAAGGACATATTGTTTTTGATGCTTATATGCACACAAAGATAATAGATCTCTATGTCTAGATATAAGATGCATTTCATTATTTTGTGTTCCCTCTGCTTCTTGAAGTACCAAGTACTATAATTGCCCTATATAAATTATGATTTATACAGCTATAAATTATCAGGCAAATATATGTTTATTTGAATAATTGTTGCAGAAAACTTTTTTATAAAAATTGTTCAACAATATAACCATTATCATTGTTGAGGTATGTAATTGTCCGTCATTTAGTATCTTTATGTAAATAATAATTGAATGCACAATCATCAGCCTGATGGACAGGTTTAGTGCCATGTTTGCCTGAAAATAAGACCAGGTTTATATTAATTTTTGCTCCAAAAGATGCATTAGGGCTTATTTTTAGATTATGTCTTATTTGGGGGAAAGTGTGATACTAAATGCATCCGTCTGGCTGACGATCTTTACTGGGGTTTATTTTTGAGATAGAGCTTGTATTATGAGGATCCTGAAAAATCATGCTAGGGCTTAGATTCCAGTTAAGTCATATTTTCAGGAAAACAGGGTATAGACACAGAAAAGGGGATAGATAGATTTTCCTGTTTTAACAGTACAAAGATGTCTATTCATAAGACAAGAGAGATATGTTTCTAGTAAATTTTATACTTTCAGTTTCTTTGGATCCTGTAGAAGAAGAATTCATTGCACAAGTAAATAAGCAAAACTGGTTAAGTCCATTAAGCTTTATTTTGATACTTAATCAATATAAAATAATAGTAAATGATAACAATTTCAAACCAACTTAATATGAACCGTTTTATGTACATGTGGAAAAAGTAACTAAATTTTAAAATAACTGACACAAATTTACTTGCACCTACAAAGTATAAAACCTTTTGATCTGGCATATTGTTGCTTTAATTCCACATAATTAAAAATCCATTATTGAATGTTTGATAGGCTTCATTCAGTTTCCATGACATTTTCTGTTTCATCAATTTCATAAATTAGCTATTACAAAATAATGACTAAGCTGCATATACTACTGATATTGAAAATTGTGAGGAAATAATTAAATTGCCAAAGAGTATTAATATGGTTAAAATAAAAATAACAGATATTTTAAAAACCATTTAACAATAGGTTATCTTGTCATTCTAATGGACACAATGCAATGATATACTTTTTATTGTGTTGTCATCTGATGTATTCTTTATTTTGCAACTTTGGAAGTAGACTTTAGTCACTGATTTTTTTTCCTCCATGAGCTCTAGAACAGTGGTCGGCAACTTTTTGAACCCCAGGGACCACTAAATTCATAATTTAAAATCCTGCGGACAACTAATATGAATTTTTAAAAAAGATATAATTGTAAAATAATGATCAGAGAATATAAAAGGCACCTATTTAATATAACAAAATTAAAAAGCTTATTTAATTATAAAAAATAATAAATGCTTATTTAATCATAACAAAATCTTTAAAGGTTGTTTAATTGTAGCAAAATTATTAAAGTTAATTTAATTA
>JANHFO010008211.1:0-10733 GCA_032468095.1 Pareas carinatus | reverse complement strand
GCGGGCGCCCGGCTGTTGTTTGCGGCCGTCTGGGTGACCGTCCCGGACATATGGCGAGGTAAGTAGTAGGCCGGAACCAGCTCAGAGGATATGCTGACCCTCCCGGAAAGTCTGCATTTTTATATATATATATAGATTAAGGTTCAAAACATTAATTGTTGGCCACTTTGAGTGCCTGACATGCGGCATGGTTCATCAAAGAAAGAGAACCCAGCAAGAACTGGATGCTAGTCTGACTTATTCCATTCTCCCAAGGCAAAAGAAAATTCTGGAATTATTCCATACTGTTGTAGATTTCACAATCATTCGTCCATCTCTCAGAATTTTCATGGATCTGTTTTGAAGAAGGCTCAGGGTACAATTCTCTCACAGTGCCTCCATTGAAGTTTAACCGAAGGATAGGACTCAGTGCAAAATATTAGAATACTCCTTGCTTATCCTATTATTAAATAAATTCTATGCATATGGGAGTGTCCTTGAAAGGTGCTTTAAAAAATAATTCGGAGAGAACTAAAATGTAATGTTCTTATTTATGATGCCATCCATCCATGTATCTGAACTCTTTAGTGGGATCTTCCATTCCGCTTCTTCATTCCTCATTCCCCAAAATAGTTTTACAAATTTTATTAGTTTATCAGAATATAAAATACACAGGAAAATAAAAATAATTCGAGGCTAGGAGAAGGAAAAAGGGAAGAACAGAAAATGTAGGTAGAAGGGGGGGGGAGAAAAAATGGGTGTTGATTTCCGCCTCTTTTTAGCACAGTAAAAGGTACTTTTACAGAGTCGTATATACTAACCATTTCTGTAGCAACAAACCTATCTAATCAGCAAAACCAAAATCAATGTTTCATTTTTTTCCATCACAAGCACAAAATCCAGAAGCAATACCCAAATAGAAACAATGTTAGATATATTCTCTTCTTTGGATAAAGCAACCAATTTAACCATCTCTGATTTTTTCCCTTGCTGTGGGAAATAATATATATATCTGTTTTCACTTATTAATCTTTATAGAATACCATAATTCATATTAACAACATTCACTATATTCTTTCAGATTCTTTGACCTTAAAGGGAAAAAAGGCTTTTTACATCTATTTTAAAACATTAAACTTTTCTTTAAAAACATTTCTAAAAGATACTCAGTCATACCTGAATTTGTCATACTGTATTTGACATACTTTATTAATTTGAAGTATCTTTTAGAAAATGAAAAGAATGGTGTATGCTGCAAAAATTCACTAAGAATTATGAAACATTTTGGAAAGATGCAGTATAATGTTTGTGCATGTATGTATATTGATATGTCAATTTTTTGAATCAATACTTTTGACTTTAGTGATGGCCTGGATAAGTCCTTATAATTTTCTTGACAGAATTTCAAGGCTCAGGGCTCAGTAAGGGTGACTAGCCAAGGTCATCCACCTGGCTTTGCCCTAAGACAGGAGAACATCTCTCCATCTCTTCATTTCTAGCATATTTCCTTAACCACTACACCAAACTGACTCTATAAGGAATAAAATTGTAATCAAAATAAAATGGTAGTGGGAGAGGTAATAGGGAATCTGGCGTGCCACACATTTCTGGTCTCTGTGGAGAATAGTAATGTAATAAATGTATTTTGTTTTTGCTTTTCAGGGGGAAAAGTAGTAGCTAGTTTGACGAATGACAGCCCAGCTCTAGTAGGATCTAATGTGACATTTACTGCAATGCTAAAATTTCCCAGATGTCAGAGGGAAGATAATGACAGCAATATAATATATGATCAAAAGTGCCTAAACAGTACGTAATTATATTTTTATTATTGCTGTTGTGGTTTTACTGTTGTTATTTTGTTATTTTACTGTTAGAGTGTGAGATTGGATTTTTCTACCTCAAAGGGCAAGTAACCTGGCTAACTTTAGATACCATAGGTACCGTACATGACTTTATTAATTTGATTGAAATCATAAGTGTTTGTGTGCCCAATTTGTTGTTCTAGTTAAGGCAATATGCATTAGTTCTGTAAGCTCTTATTAACTATGCTTGGGACTGCAGTCTTGATAAATTTGATCCTGATTTAAAGCACCAGTCTGAGGAAAATGCTTTAAAATTGTTCTACTTCTCCACCCACGCACCCATTTTTCCTTTTTGTTTTTAGATTCTTCACTTCTTTCTGATGAATATGTTTATAATTGGACCCGATGGATTGATGTCTGTAGCTGGCTAAACTGCACACATAACCACAGTCACAATGTTTTCCCAGATGGAAAACCATTTCCTTATCACCATGGATGGAGGAGAAGGAATTTCATCTACATATTTCACACACTTGGTTAGTCTTTAAAACATACTTTTAGATTTGATTTTTCTATATTTTAGAACTTGTTTATACAACTCTATCCAAAATTATTTCCAAGTTTCCTTATTGTTAGGTATTATACGAGCAATAATTGGTAATTGTCTGAGAAAGCCATTTTAGAGCTGCTTTGAAAATAGAGAAACTATTTATTGACTGTTAAGTTTGGGGAAGTAGACATATTTCACAGCACTTCAAGCTGAGACAGGATAGTTCACATCTCATAGTAATGCCTTTTCCATAAATTGTACAATTGATGCAGAATTACAAAAAGACAGTAACCTTAAAGAATTTTTCTGAAGTGAATTATAATTATATTAATTTTTCTAAATGCAGAATAGAATAGAACGGAACAGAACAGAACAGAACAGAACAGAATAGAATTCTTTATTGGTCAAGTGTGATTGGACTCACACAAGGAATTTGTCTCCTGTGCGTATGCTCTCAGTGTACATATAGGCTACAAGTGACAAATTATGATCATAATCATAGAATACATTCATCATGTCATCATGTCATAAAACATTCATCATATCATAAAATATTCATATGACATAAAATACATTCATCATGTCATAAGATATACTTTTTGTGATAGGCAAAGAACAGTCATAGTTCTAGATAAGCAATTTACAAGTCATACAAGGATACTAAATAAAATAACTACTATAGATTGTAGGATACAAGCAACAAGTTAACTGTCATACAAATAAGAGAATAGTTAATAGGTAATAGGAAAGATGAGAAGGATAATAGTGATACATCCCTACTAGCTAGTTTAACAGTGTTATTGAAATTGATTGTTTAACAGTGATGGCATGGGGCGGGAGGGGGAACTGTCCTTGTGTCTAGTTGTTTTGGTTTGCAATGCCCTATAGTGATGTCTGGAGGGAAGAAGTTATGTCCAGGATATGAGGGGTCTGTTGTGATTTTCTCAGCCCTCTTTCTTACTCGTGCAGTGTACAGGTCTTCAATGGAGGCTAGGTTTGTAGCAATTATTTTTTTCTGCAATCCTAATTATCCACTGAAGTCTGTGTCTGTCCTGTTTGGTTGCAATGCAATAGAGGTGCAAATTACGGACTGAATAATTCCTTTGTAGAACTGTATCAGCACCCTTTTCCAGAGAACTGATTGATTGCATAATGTGTCTAAAGTAGGATAATTTGATCTTGGTCATTTGTACTCAGATGAGAACTCTGGGTTGAATGATGTTATGTGCTTACTTTTAATATATGCCTCTCCCCTTTTGTATCCTGTTTCTTAATTCTTGTTGATTTTAGAAAAAGCTTAGAAGATGTATCAGTCAGACAGTTTGACCACAACTTTTTTGTCTCTTTCTAGTGAGAATAGAATAGAGTAGCATTATATCTAGTATGCTCAGACATGACTGGGGTTTAAAAAAAGTTGTGTTATTTAGTGGTGAAACTATATAATGCCACTATCCACATAAGTGCAATGGATATAATTGTATGGATATAAGTTGAAAAATTTACTATTGCTATGAGTTATCAAGTGATTCATGCAAATAAATCGAACTTGAAAAAGGAACCCAATTATGGTACTAGACATAAAATGATAGAATTCTAGGTAGACTTTGAGGCTGTTTATAAGAAGGACTGACAAATATGCAGTTCATTTGGAAGCATTATATTTATTCATTTTGCTCTTTTGATAGAGTAAGATGTTTCTTCCCTTTGGAAAGAGCAACCATATAGTGCTTCCCCCCCCCAAAAAAAAAACCTCACAGTACTGCCATTTGTAAAAATATTTTACTCTGTTTTAGGGCAATATTATCAAATAAAAGGAGGTTCATCAGTTATGATGTCAATCAACACAACAAATATCACCGTTGGTAAACAAATAATGGAGTTGGCAGTTTACAGAAGAGGTTATCGCTCATTTGTACCAGTAACCACAACAAATGCTATTTATGTTGTAACTGGTGAGTCTTCAAGGTTAAGTTATAATTCATCAAATGTGGACTATTTATATTTAGGTATGGACTAACTTCAGCTTCCAGAATTCTATACTGCGTGCGGAATTGAGGGAATGGAAGTCTACACTTTCAGAGAACATTGGCTCTTCTACATAATCTTCCTTCCTGCTTTTGATCCGAAAGGTTTTAAGATTTTAAAACTAAAAAAACAACACTTGAAATAATGTGCACATGGGTGGAGAGGAGGGAAAGGTTTATGCAACATTTAGCAGGCAAATGAGAGAACATTCCTTGGATACATCAGTACTTCTCTACTAAGAGCTATTGTTATAAGAGTCTAGTGTTATCTATTGTGTGTGTAAAGCTACAATTTCATCTTTTTTGGATATGCAGATCAAATCCCCTTCTATGTGAATATATCGCAGAAGAACAATCGCAATGTTTCAGACTTTATCTTCATCAAGGATATCCCCATTATGTTTGATGTTCGGATTCATGATCCCAGCCACTATCTGAATCATTCTGCTATTTCTTACCACTGGAATTTTGGAGATGGCAGTGGGTCATTTGTTTCCAACAATTCTATTTCGATACACACATACACACTTCTGGGAAATTTCAGTGCTAACTTATCTGTTCAAGCTATTATACCTGTACCTTGTGGACCAGTGACACCTTCTCCTTTACCTACATTTCCAGGTAAGCATCTATGACAATCGTAGCATCCACCATACATATTTGCTCATGCAGACACATTGGTCTGGTTCACGAAAGACACTAAGATACTATGTACACTGTTTTGTTTTGGCATAGTTTGTTACATAAACTCGCCATCATGGAGATAACCAGAAACATTATACCTTATGTGATATAGTGCAAACCCAGTACTTCATTTGATGGCTAATATATTAATCCAGCTATTGGTTGCTTCTTATAGTACCTAATTCATTTCCTGTCCTCCACCTCTCAATAATGTCCAAATTTGCGATGATAATTATTTGATTAATTGATTGATTTCTTAACATCTATATTTTCTTCATAATTCTGTGCTGTAAATTGATACTAAAAATAAGAAAAGTCATCTTTTTCATCTGGGATTTGCTGTAAGAGGTAATTTTACTCTTAGGCCTATGATGATTGGATTGTTACTCTCTGCTCACTGGAGAAACCCATTGTTCTTCTGACCATTGCTGAATATGAAGGAAGAATGATCAAGAATAAAAACCAATCCTCAAGTACAGGTTGAATGAAATGGAATGATAATAAACGTAGTTTTCAACTTACGACTATTTGTTTAGTAACCATTTGAAGCTACAATGGCACTGATAAAAGTGACTTATGACCATTTTTCACTCTTATGACTATGGCAGCACCCCCATGGTCACATGAACAAAATTCAGATGCTTGGCAACTGATTCATATTTATGATGGTTGCAGTATCTCAGGGTCATGTGATCACCCTTTGCGGCCTTCTGACAAGCAAAGTCAAAGGGGAAGCCAGATTCACTTTACAGCTGTGTTACTGTTATGATCTGGTTTGGCACTGGAGGGGAGGAGCAGGGGGCCAAGAGCCATTAGCCAGAGATAAGCTGGTTTTCAGCCACAAGTAATTTGGCCTGACTTAAAGCTGCAGTCAAGTCCCTCTGGCTTCCTGTCACAGACAACAAGGGTAGGAATTCCACTGCAGATAATTAGTGCAGCTACAAACAGCAAGGTGTCCACACAACACACATACATAGGATACCATATTAGGAGAGTAGTCGAAGGCAAAACATGGTCAGTGCGGGATTGGTTCATCAGAATGGTCAGGATACAGTTCAACGTTAAGAAGCACGAAACAAGTAATCTGAAGACCAAGAAATCTGAAGATGCAAGAATCCCCATGGGAGTAAATAATTGCCTGCTTCAAAAGGTAACTCTTTAGGGGCCTGGACTTTGTTCCTTTACTGAGGGTGGGGCTGCCGACCACGCCCCTGGCACTGCCCAATGGGCTGGTCAGCTGCCTCCCTCTGAGCCTCCCATCTCAGTCCACGCCTTGTATGTGTGTCCAGGAGAGGCTCTAGCCAGAGGACAGGACACAGCAGTTACTGTCTTAAGAATTGTAGTAATTCATTTAACAATTACGGCAAGAAAGGTTGTAAAATGGGACAAATGGGACTTAACAACTGTCTTGCTTAACAACTGAAATTTGGGGTTCAATTGTGGTTGTAAGTTGAGTACTACCTGTATGGTTATTTGCGGGCTGATTGTCTCTGAGGATATCTACTTATCTTACTAGGTTGGACAAGCTGATTACATTCTACTCATTTCTTGTGGATGAAACCTTAAAAGGCAAGAGCCAACAGTAGGAATTTATATTCCAGAGGAAATTGTTTGTTAATAAATGGAATGATTTTCCTCCTAGTCAGAAAATAATGGTCTCAATTCCTAAGAACAGGTTTATGGTATATATGGGTGTAGGCCTGTGTATGAAAATATGATGGTCAAATAAATGTAGTACACATTTTATCTTGATGTAAACACAGAGTCCAAAAATTCTTTTTGCTCTAAGATACAAATCTAAAAAGACTTTCCACAACTTTTTTCTTTTTCTTTTTAGCATTCACTACCCAGTTGCCTTCTAGTGCAACCCACACTTCCCCTAATATAACCAAGGTGCCCACAGGACAGCCTCCTGCTGAAAGGTGCAGTATCACTCGATATGGAATTTACAAAGCAACACTTACCATTGTAGGTATGCATCTACATCAGTTAGCAAAGAATATCATTTTGACAGATACTGTGTGAGGGGTTTCAAATTCATTACATAATTTCTATGGCTTTGGGATTCCTGCTATTGTAGAATTTTTCTGTATACAAAAAGCAGGATATCTGAAAGCTTTGTAGTAACCATTTTGAAATGAAGATTTGAAATAGTATTACTTTGTTGACTTTGAAAATCATATTACCAATAGTGTTATGGCAAATGATTTCCATCCATAAACAAAAAGAGATTGGGATTTCTTCCAGTGGAGGAAGACTCCTTTCTCCACTAGAGTTCTTCCATTCATAGAAAGGATCCAACTCTATCAATTAGCTTTTGTAGAATATTCAACTAAATAGCTCATCAGTAAATATTTGCATTTGGCT
The DNA here is from genome assembly GCA_032468095.1 of Pareas carinatus. NCBI lineage: Eukaryota > Metazoa > Chordata > Lepidosauria > Squamata > Pareidae > Pareas > Pareas carinatus. Next base: position 3,327 of record JANHFO010008211.1, on the reverse strand, counting down.
GGGAATGTTCTTGTCATTTTGCCTTAGTATCACCATACACGTTATTTTAAACCAAATTTCAGCATACAGTATTGTTGTTGCCTTGTTCAGTTTTTTCATCTTGTTCAGGTAGAGCACAATCCATGGATTGATACATCAAGTTCAAATAAAGTAGTCATTCTGAAAATATGATGGTTATCCCACTGAGTTAAAAAAACATTTTTAATTTAAAAGCAAGTTGAGTCCTAATCTTAAGGTAACACTCTGAATATAATGATGTACATGTCCTTATCAGAATTAGTGGGCAGAGTTCTCAACTTTTATTCCATTTTTTTTTGCAAGAACCTGAAGTCAGCCATACACAGTACATATACATAGAATTAAAGAACTTCAATCCAAGGATTTAGTTTCATTATCGGAACTGACCATTAAAAACTTTTTTAAAATTTCCACTTTGCAATTTACTATGTGGTGATGTGGAAGAGAGGAATTCTGTTGCTGTTTTTTAAAAAATGAGAATCAAGCACGATTATCTTTTTACAACTTAATAAAAAACTATCCATAGCTTCAAACCTATCTTTTTATCATCTTGGTTATAAATTATGGATAGTTGATATCATTTTTTGGAATTGGAATTTAAACATTTAATGAACTGAGAAGCTTTGAAATGTTAAATGCCTGAACTTCTCTCTGTGATGATTTACATGTCAACAAAAATTAAAAACATGAACTTTTCTGGGTGACAATCTGAAACAAAAACACAAAGACCATGACCAAGAACAAATAAGATTTTATGACCTTGCCAATTTTTGGGTTAAAGAATCAGAATCTATTGTCAACAAGAACCTAATTATCTTGAATTTAAAATCTAGAAAAAATACTTCTTTTCCTTTTTGTCAAATTTTGCCATTTAAGAAATTTTGGTATGTTATTGATTGCTTACTTTTGACAGAGGGGATCCTTGAGGTAAATATTGTCCAAATGACAAGTGTCCAGATGACAGCTACTCAAGTTGGAAGCTCCATGGTTGATTTCGTGTTAACCTGTCAAGGGAGGTATGTTTTCCATATATTCCTGGCTCCGCCCCCCCAAGAACCCCGACACATCTTAGCCTACACATTTAAATAATTCCTCTCACCCAACTAGAACAGTCCTATACAGAAGAATACCACTATAACTGAATGTTTATCTTGTTGGGGTTCACTCTGTTGATGTATTCCTGTACACAGAGGCTGAGAAATAAGAGAACTGCAGGCCAGCATGCATGGATAGTACTAGATATAGAGAAATATGGGGATAATCTTGACAATATTAAGTAATTAGGAGAGATGGACCCAATAAGTACTTAATCCTGGCAAAGGAGAAAGCATAGAAAGAAACTTAAAATAACTCTACCTTTATTGTCTTTGGTGTAAGAAGAAACAATTTTGTCAGGTTTTCAATATTCAGTTATTATATCTAATAAAGTAGCATTCTTATAGTCCTGACCTGATCTGTGTCCTGATTTGTCCTACCTCAAAGGACTGGCATTGGGCTGGAGACGGTTGAATCATAACATTTGTGTAGCTAAATCCTGTACTTTGACATCTGTTTTATCTTCTGGTCCTCAATAAGTGGCAGCATCTAGCTGACCATGACTGATATTGAAAAAAATAGAGCTGGGTTGGATGTGATTAATACCAATGTGTACTTGGCCCTGAGCAGAAAAATGGTGATATGTCGGGCATTGCTTTGTCTTTTTTCTTTTTAACTAAAAATTGACAAGATTTTTAATTAGAAATTGACAATACTTTCTGTTAGATCTGTATGAGGAGTTTCCAAAAGAGTGGGGAATCCCTGAAGCCTGATTGGCAGAGCACACAGTTCAAACGAACTATAAATAGCTCAGCCACACAGTAAAGTTTACCACTTGTTCTCAACTGTCAGTTAATAAAGCATTGTTCAGAACCACCTTGTCTCGTCTTTACGAACCCCTATCTCCGGCTATAACACTGGCGATGAAGAGGGCCACAAGACAACAGACAACGATGTTCAATCTACCAGAACGCAGCCACCGCACAGCAACCTACTGACTGCAGAGGTGCGAAAATATAAAACGTGCCTAGCTTTGAGGGATGATCGCTGACAGCCATGGCTGCCAACCTTCTGGGACAGACTCCATTCGACCCATCCAGAACTGGAAAACTGGGAAGAATATATGGAGCACTACAACGGTTATCTGGAGATGAATGGGCTCTTGGACTTCCCAGATAAAATTATGAGGAATATTTTCCTCAGCCACTGCGGCCAAGCTACTTTCTGCGTGGGGATAGAGGCCTGAGATGATCACACGGCTTAAAAAACATTTCATGCCACCACCAGCCAAGCTCGTCAAGAGATTTGAATTGCGGCAAAGAAAACAAAAGAACGGCGAACCGATCAGTGTCTACCTAGAAACCCTTAGGGCAATCGCTGTCAATGCGAATACGCAAACATCGAAGAGGCCATCCTAGACCAATTCATCTATGGTCTCAAGGATAAGAGCCTTAAATGCCGCTTGATGACCAATCTTAAAATAATGTTGGTCATGGCGGTCGATGAGGCGCGAACCGTTGAGACATCAGTCATGGTAGAGGCTAAAATGGCCCAAATCCCAGATGACGATGACAGCAAAGTGGAAAAAGCTCACAGACACACGGACTCGGAATCGTCTTCGGAGTGCAGCGAGGACGAAGGTGTCAATAGAATCTTCAAGCACCGTGAAGACTCCAAAGCAAAGTGCCCTGGCTGCGGCAGAGCGCACACCAGGGCTGCCTGCCTGTTTAAGGACGCGCTCTGTCACAACTGCAGCAAGAAGGGGCACATTGGGTGGGTTTGCAGGGCTCACAACCACTCTCCCCGCTCGACCGCCAGGTAACCACACTCCGACCACGGCATCGCTCCCTGGTGGACATCGTCCAAAAACAAGTCCGACCAACACAAGAGCCATTTTAGATTGGCAGACACCAACCGCACCTCAGCAAACAGCAACAACCCTGCGAACAAGAAGCTGATGACCACCATCCGCATATTCGGCCAGCCCTGTGAGATGGAGATCGACTCAGGCTCCAGGGTCTCAATCATTGCCTGGTCTCAACTTAAAGCACTCTGATCCAAATTGCGGTGAGAGGACATCTCCAACGCCAAACTGTCACTTGCTGACTACCAGGGAAATGGACCTCCCAGATAAAATTATGAGGAGTATTCCTGTCCTGGGCTGCATCAATGTTCCAGTCCAATATCATGACTTTAACGAGACTCTGCCCATCTTCATTGTTAAGAGGAGTCTACAGACACTTCTAGGGCTTGACTGGTTTGGGGCTTTGGGGC
>JANHFO010008207.1:0-13689 GCA_032468095.1 Pareas carinatus | reverse complement strand
TAGCTGCGGGGCTGGGGCAGTTGGTCTAAACAAAAAAAATAAAAGAGGGTGGGAAAAACCCAGGAAGTAACTAGGTTACTTAGGTGGTGACTAAACTAAGATATCGAAAGAAATCTTGGAAGAAGGCAGGGGCTAATTCACTTCCTGGTTTTTTTTTCTGGGGAAAAAAATAAGCATTTTCAGGTCTGTGAAGTCCTGGGCTTGGGCTTAACTTTTTTTCTTTTTAACATTTTCAAATGAGGGATCCCGTCTCGCAAGGAGCTTTTACCTAGGTTTTGCCCTTGCATCGAAGGCAACCCTCGTTCTGTACCAGGTCGTCCTTGACGACTTACGGCCCCAATCGAGCCCAAATTTTTTTTTATCGCATGGCAAAGTTAAGGGTGAAGTGTCATTTTTGCCCCGTTTTACAGCCTTCCTTGCAGCTGTTACTAAGTGAATCGTTGCACTGGTTCAATGAGTCACGTGGTGGTTAAGGGTAACCCAGCTTCCCCGTCGACTTCGCTTGTCCGAAGGCCGCCAAAGGGGATCGCCTGACCCTGGGAGAGGGCAGCCGTCATAAAGACGAGCCAGTTGCCACACCTCTGAATTTTGATCGTGTGACCACGGCGGTTGCTGGAACGGTCGTAAGGGTGAGAAACGACCCTAAGTCCCTTTTTGGGGGGCTGTTGTAACTTTGAACGGTCACTAAACGGATGGCTTGTACGTCAAGGACTACCTGTGCAAGGTCAGTGGGTGCTGCCTGTGGTTGTCTGTTGCATACCTCTTTGCGTCTCGTTGGATTGTTTGAAGTCATACGGGCAAAAGGAGGATCAGTTCCTAAAGTGGGCTTGTACGCGGTGCTGGTCCTCAGAGGGCACCCTTGGACCCCAGCATGAAGGGAGAAGGTGGGCCCGCCGAGACAAACGGTAAGCAGAGTCCAACCGGTTGGTTCAGGGCACCCTTTTCCCACTCTTGCGCAGAAGGCTTTTTTGGAGGCGACTCCACCATGCCCCTGTCCTCCAACTTTATAATAGATCAAAAGATGGAAAATAGCTCCTCCCCTTTATTTTTCCAGTCTTCCTTCCGGCCTTGCCTAGATCCTTAACAGCAACAATAAACGGTAAAGGTTTCCCCTGTCCAATCGTGTTCGACTCTTAAGGGGCAGTGCTCATTCATCTCTGTTTCTCAGACTAGGAGCCAGCGTGGGCCGAAGACGTTTCCGTGGCCATGTGGCCGGCATGACTATAAGCCGAGGCACAGAACGCTGTTACTTTCCCGCCAAAATGGTGCCTATTTATCTACTTGCACTGGCGTGCTTTCAAACTGCTACTGTATTTACCCGAAAATAAGACCGGGTCTTATATTAATTTTTGCTCCAAAAGACACAGTAGGGCTTATTTTCAAGGAAATACGGTACTCAATGCGTCCATCTGGCTGGCGATCTTAACTGGGGCTTACTTTTGGGGTAGGGCTTATATTACGAGCATCCTGAAAAATCACGCTAGGGCTTATTGTCCAGTTAGGTCTTATTTTGGGGGAAACAGTAGATTGGCAGGAGCTGGGGCAGGAACCAGGAGGTCACCCTGTCACGCAATGCTTGGGTCTCGAACTGCCAACCTTCCGGTCGACAAGCCCACCGTCTTAACCGCTAGGCCATCGTGTCGCCTTAAGAGCAACAATAGCAGCCTCCATGGGGCTTTCCACTCCTCCTTACAAGCCCAGACCAGAATTTTAAAATGTAGGCCCTCCCCGCTCTGAATAGTGATGCTTTGGCAGCAATCTGGGGCTACAAAACGGGGCGCTGGGGTGCTGGGCCTGACTGAAGAGAAGAGGCCCGGGGTGGGAAAATCTGTAGTAGCCAAACCGGCTACTTGACAGAGCAAACATGAGGGGAATCAGGATGCAATTTTTTCCTCATTGTTTTGAAAAAGAAATTAAGTTAAAGGAAGATTTTACCGCTCTCAAATAAAATAGATTTCCTCACTCATCCCCAAAGCCCCCCCCCTTTTGGCAGCGTTGTATGGCTGCAAAAAACCCCATCCCTGGGTGTGTGTTTTGCATGGCAACCAATAGGTGGCAGCAAAGATCCATAGATCCATTCATTCAGGTTACAATGAAGCCCTTCCCCTTTCATCCCGGGTGAGGAAAGGAAAGGAGGACCTCTGGCACATATGGAAGTAGTTATCCAACAAGTTGGTCCCCCCTCCCCATTTTCAGAATTTAGCCAGCCAGTGAGAGAATGTGTAATTGAGGTTTCTGCAAGGAGAAAGAGGAGGTGGATATGATGACCTCGGGAGTACCGTCTGGCTCTACAATTGGCTTCTTAAGCAGTTTGTCCTTAAAATCTATTGTGAGGGCTATTTAGAGGTGTCTTGCGGCCTTCTAGCAATTGGGGATGCTTCACTTCTCTCTCAGAAAAGTCGTTGATGGTCAATGATCTAAAAAGCAAGCAAATGATCCTCCGTGGCATCTATTCAGTATATTCCACTTTTAGGCTTTTGTCCCATCCCATGTATTTAAAATGCTAAGCTACTACTGCATAAGTCGGTATATCAAATGTGGGATAAAGACTCCGGTATCTTCCCCTTCTTTGGGGTTACAGCTTACTAAATCTCAGTTGAGACCAATGGTCTGGACTTATGGCAATTGTGAGCCAACCTAATGAAATAATTAAGATGTTGGGTTGGATCGAGTCCTAAGTTTGCCGTGAAACTTCATTGGATGATTTGGCTAGTTGCTGTCTCTCAGTTCACTGTATCCTACAGGGTGGTGGCTGTGCAGTAGACATGGATGATCTCTGGAGGGCCCGGGATAGGGGATGTTCCTCTATCCTGGTCCTGTTAGACCTCTCAGCGGCTTTTGATACCATCGACCATGCTATCCTGCTGCACCGGTTGGAGGGGTTGGGAGTGGGAGGCACTGTTTTACGATGGTTCTCCTCCTACCTCTCTGACCGGGTGCAGACGTTGTTGATGGGGGGGCAAAGGGTGACCCCGGGGCAGCTCCTGTGTGGAGTACCACAGGGGTCGGTTCTCTCGCCCCTCTTGTTCAACATCTATATGAAGCCGCCGGGTGAGATCATCCGTGGCTTTGGGGTGGAGTTCCATCACTATGTTGATGATATCCAACTGTACGTCTCCACCCCGGGCCACCCCAATGATGCTGTGGAAGTGATGGCCCAGTGTCTTGAGGTCGTGCGGATCTGGATGGGGAGAAACAGGCTCAGGCTCAACCCTTCCAAGACCGAGTGGCAGTGGTTTCTGGCGTCCCGATATAGCCACTTTGTTCCATCACTGGCTATTGGGGGCGATACACTGGCCCCCACAGAAAGGACTCGCAACTTGGGCGTCCTCCTGGATATACACAGCTGTCTTGGGAAGAACATATGACAGCCATGGCCAGGGGGGCTTTCTATCAGGTTTGCCTGATCCGCCAGTTGCGTCCCTTTCTAGATCGGGACTCCCTGCGCACAGTCACTCAAGCCCTCGTCATTTCCCTCCTGGACTACTGTAATGCTCTCTACATGGGACTCCCCTTGGTTCCCACCTGGAGATTTCAACTGGTCCAGAATGCGGCCACGCGGGGGATTATGGGAACGAGAAGTCGCTCTCATATTACTCCTCTCCTGCGCGAGCTGCACCGGCTCCCGGTGGTCTCTTGGGTGCGCTTCAAGGTTTTGGTGTTTTGCTTTAAAGCGCTCCATGGCTTAGGGCAAAGTTACGGACAGGAACGCTTATTATCACCTATTGCCCCCCACAGTCCAGTGCGCTCCCAGAGAGAGGGCCTCATCCGGGTGCCGCCGATCAAACAATGCTGGCTGGCGACACCCAGAGGGAGAACCTTCTCTGTGGCTGCTCCTACCATGTGGAACGAACTCCCCCCAGAAATACGTGCGATCCCTGACCTCCGTGCATTCCGCCGAGTCCTTAAGACCTATTTATTTATCCAGGCCGGGTTGTCCTAATAGCCCACTTTCCCCCCTTTGGGTTGGTTTTATTAATTCGTTTCAGGGTTGAGAGTTTTAAATTTTAATTAGTTTTTTAGAATTTATATTCGGCCTGCCATTTATATGATATATTTTTTTGTTTTTAAGTTTTGTATGTGTATTTTAATTGACTGCTCACCGCCCCGAGTCCTTCGGGAGGAGGGCGGACTATAAATCAAAATTAATAACGTCTTTTGAGATGTGTGGATTTCTAAGCTGGGGGATTCTGAGAATTGAGGTCTACACATTTTGAAGATGCTAAGTTGGAAAAGGCTAACATAGAGAAATGCTATGTCCCACAATTTGAAATACCGGAGGGGATACATTTAATAACAGAGTTGGAAGGGACCTTGGAGGTCTTTTAGTCCAACCCCCTGCTCAGGCAAGAAACCTGATACCAATGGTGGCGAACCCATGGCACACATGCCAGAGGCGACACTCACAGCCCTCTCTGGGCACACACGCCGTCACCCGAGCACAGATTTCTTTACTAGAAAGCCAGAGGGACCCGGGGCTCCCCTCCCCTTCTCCATGTGTGTTGAGGACCCTTCTGACATCACCCGCCCCTCTGCCCAGCAGTCCAATGGGAGCGCTTCTTCCCTCTCATGTCTGGGGTAGGGCGGGTGACTCAAATATGGCGTGGAGTCTGTGCCGAAGGTGAGAGAGGAGAGGAGCTAGGTTGGAGGGGAGCATAGCTCACAGCGAGGCGCAGAAGCTGGGGGAGGCCGCCGGAAGGTCCGCGGTGAGCTCGTGCAGGTGGGGCTCACCGATGGCCCCAGGGGGCGCGTGTTGCCATGTTGGCACTTTGTAATAAATAAGTGACTTTTGGGTTTCAGTTTGGGCACTCAGTCTCTAAAAGTTTCGCCATCACTGCCCTATATCATTCCAGACAGGTGACTGTCCAGTCTCTTCTTTCAAACTTCTAGTGTTGGAACATTCACAATTTCTGGAGGCAGGTTGTTCCACTGATTAATTGTTCTCACTGTCAGGAAGTTTCTCCTTAGTTCTAGGTTGCTCCTAACCTTGATTAGATTCCATCCTTTGCTTCTTGACCTGCCTTCCGGTGTGTGGAGAGCAGCTTGACTCCTCCGTCTTTGGGGCAGTCCCCGAGATATTGAAAGGCTACTGTCATGTCACACTTAGCCCTTTTCACTAAACTACATGATTAAGAATTCAGAATATCCACAGGATAGTTATGTGACCGCCACTGGCCCAGGTGGCAGATGCTCATCAATTGCTCAAACCATGTATTACCAAGATTTAATGGGGCTTGGATTACAGGGCCTGGGCAGCGACTGCAGGGCGGAAGTGGGCAGCAACAGGAGGCTGGTGACTGGGGATATTAATCGCCCTGTTGCACAGGGGCCACGCTTGACACTTTGGCGGGGTTGATGGTGGGATAACCCAGATGGAATCGGGTTGGGAGATCTCAAATTTGCCTTTTTGTGGCATAGAATCAGGTGGCTCGGAGGTTCATGGCCGGTAGGGCAGCCAAAAGTCCCTTAAAAGCTGTCTTGCTTAGCAATATAAATTTTGGACTCTGTTGTGAGCGTAATCCAAGGATTACTTGTATTGTCTGGGAAGAGTTTGAACCAGGTGGCCCCAAAGGAGTGGAGAGGGTCTGCTAGGAAAATGATGTACGGTCGGGTTCGGGAAGTGATTAGTTCATCCTTTTGTGAAAGGGCGGTCCTGTCTTCCGGGAAAGTAGTGAGGGTCTGGCCCTGTTTTAGAAACCTTCCGTGGACCTGATTATACTGGATAATTTTTACCCAGCTTTCTCTATTTTGGGGAGATTGTAGAGAAAGGGACGAGGCTGTAACGTCAGACGCATCTGGAGGAAATGGATTATCCGAACCCCTTTCAATCAGGATTCAGGCGTCGCCATGCTAGGGTTTTTCGAAGTTGGAAATTTTAAGATCTGTGGACTCCCAGAATTCTTCAGCCATCATGAAATCCGTGCATCTTAAAATCGCCACGGTTGAAGAAATACTGCTTTTAACATAGCCGCCTCTTCCCCTTGCAATTCAAAATCTCCAAAGGTTTTAATTTTGCAGTCAGCCAGTTTAGGGGATCACTTTTGTCATGCTTTATTTTCATTTATTCATTTGCCACTCTTATTTTTTTTTAAAAAAAAATAAGCCGGTGAACGCATCCAACACGGCTTCCTTCTATTTTTCCCCACAGCAACCAAGTGGGGTGAGCTGGGCTGAAAGAGGGTGACTAGCCCAAGGTCACCCAGCCGGCTTCCATAGCTAAAGTAAAACTAGAACTCACGACCTCCCAGCTTCTAATCCGGTGCCTTAACCACTAGACCAAATTATTCTTAATCCCTTTCTGAATACATCAATGGGGTATCTTCAGCAAACTTGGCAATGTAATAGCTCCTCCCTAACAGCACTTCTATTCAGTAAAAATTCACCATCTCCAGGTTTTGCTGTCCATCAGAATCCCTCCCAAGGTTTGCTTTAATTTTTTTTAAAGAATCTGGATAGGGACCTGATAGGCTGGGTAGCTAAGAACTGTGCAGCATGGGGGGAGTTGTCAATAGAGATTTCTGGACTCTGGCCCTACCGGTTCCGTCTGTGGGACAGAAGGAGGAGAGGCTGTAGGTTTGATGTCCCAAACATTTGTGGGCACAACCACCTCTATTTTCTTTGCCCTTAATTGCTGTGTGTCTGATCTTTACAGGCTGTAAATTGCAGATGTCTGGATAAATGGGTCACAGATTGCTTACACAGCCTTGTTGCCTTCCTCTTTCGACTTGATGCTAGTAAAAAGCCATTTTCTGATCCATTTCAGCATCCTAACTTTTCAAGTCCCAAGTTTGTATTTGAAAGAAGCCCCTTTGATGCTTTTTTTAGTGTGTGTGTGTGTGTGTGTGTGTGTGTGTGTGTAGGTCCAGGTGTGTTCGGGTTTTTTCCCATGTAAGATAGAGAAAATTTTGGCAATGTTTCAGTGAGGTCTCACTCGCCATCTTCAGGCTGGTGCTTTTGGCTTCTTGCTAGTCTGAGAAAAGTGTGATCAGAGTTGTCTTTTATCTGTAAATACTGGTGGGAGGGTTTGGTGTGCTGGGCTAGTTGGCTGGGTTGCTATTTCTTGATTGGTTGCTGGAGTTGATGTTGGTATAATGGGCTGTTGTTTTGTAATGTCTTGAGTCATTTGTGTAGTGATTGCTTTTCCATTAGTCTCCTGTGTTTTAACGACTTGAGTAATGGATTGTTTGAAGGTGACCTTGTGAGTTCTTTTGATATGGAGTCCTGAGTCTTGTGCTGTGATCTCCTGAGTCATTTGTGTAGTGATTGCTTTTCCATTAGTCCCATTAGTCTTGTGAGTTCTTTTGATGTATACTAGCAAGAAGCCAAAAGCACCAGCCTGAAAATGATAAGTGAGACATTGCTAAAGCGTCGCCAAGAGACTCTCTACTCTACACGGGAAAAGACCTTTCTTTTGTGTTTTATGGGATCAATGGTTACATGTCATCATAGCAAAACTCGAACCATTTTTTCAAAGTTGTCTGTATGTAAGCTTTGCATGTGGATAGACATGGGATCCATTTCACAACTATTATACAATAGTAATATCTTACAGTCTAGGACATGTTATAAGCGAAGTGCACGTGGAGTCAAGCAAGTTATCATCCTAGAGTCTAACCACTCTTGAATTTCATTGATTCTTTTTGAGCACCAATTTTAGTTTTAGTGCTGACTGTGGGTTGACTACATTCCTGTGAATAGGCATGTGTGTTCCTGATTCTTCATGCCTGATATATATATTGGAAAAAGCCCACAGTATGTCTAAGCATCCGCATGAATAGAAGTTGAATTTGTACATGCCTGTGTATGTTTAGTTTTATACTACTGTCCTAAGATAATGTATTATAAGCTACCATTCTTTAAGACAGGGAACTTGAAAAGGAAAGTTTAAATCTGCCTTATTCCTGCATGCCTACTTAATTTGATAGTTTTCAAATCATATTACAAATATATGAATATGTCCATATTTGCAACAAGATTAATAAGTGCAGAAGATGTGAGGATTTATACTGTAGGCATTTTACCCTTGATTTCCTTTTATATCTGAGGTTTTTTGAAGAGGGGCTCTCTTTTCTCTGACAGGAAAATAAGTAATTGCCTGCTCTTGAAACTCCCAAAGATCAGCTACTCTGCTGTAAACAAGACAAATTATTTTATATTAACTGAAATTTTCAAACCACAAGATATGTTTCTGTTGCACAGAGCTCTCACACTCCATGTTCTATGTGCAATATTATGTGAAGCATGCCTTGATATCCCCCTTCCACTAAATAAAGCTGCTGCTCATTACCAAATCAGGCCATCCAGCTCCATATGGTTTTCATCAAAGCTGCAAAACTTTTACAGCCTCGTACATTTGGACTTTAGGTAGAATACAGAGGGCTTCAGTTCAGCAAGACAAAAACTGGCTTTATTTGATTTACTTTTAATTAAGCTAACTCTCGACAAGAGGTAGTACCTGGCTGACTTTTTCTGACAAGCTAAGGAAGGTCACAAGCTAAGGAAGGTCAAGCCTGGTTAGCACTTGGATGAGATCCTCCAGAGAATCCCAGGGCTGGAAACTAGATTGGGAAGCTGACAAACATCCCGAGAGAAAGCAATGGCAATGGACTTACTATACTGTTGCCAGAAAAACCACAAGGATGTTTAGGAATTCTCCATGAGTTAAGCTTGACTCAAAGACAACTAGCAATTAAATTGATTGCTCTCCAGCAATGCATTTAATAATGTTTCCTTTCTATTGAACTAAAAGTTTTCTGGATAACATTTCAGTTTATTAACATTTGGTCTATTACATAGGCTCTGCAGGAGTGTTTCTCTTCCTTATGGGAGATAAGCCTTGTTTTGTTTTTGTTTTTTGGTATACAAACCTCTTTCCTCTCATTGAAAGAGCTTAACTGGAAAGCAAACTTGAAATCTTTCTTAATCAAGGTGAGTATCATACCTCTGTTCCATGATACACGGATTGAGTATAATCTTTAGCCTGTTTTGTGGAATGAGCTGAGCAAGAAGAAAGTCACAGTCTTTTACTTGGCAACCTGTGATGCAAACCCCCATTTGGGGGTATTCATAAAATATATGAAACATAAACTGAGCAGAAGTCTGAGTTCATACATACATCTAATCAAGATTAAAGTGAACCAAGTTCAGAATGTCCTCTGAACATGACTATTAGTAACTGACCTGATGAAATCACTGCTCCAGTTTGGAGAGGTATAAGCACTACATTCTGTTTTTTTGCTTGGTTTATTGGATTTTCAGATTAATGTAAAATTCAGGGACTTCCTCCTATCTCTTTTCTTGCTGCTGCAGATCTGTTTTTTACTTTATTTTGGTTTTTTTAATCACAGTGCCAATGTAGGAGGTAGGCAGCTTGGTAGAATAATCTTTCCCATGAGATGGAAACTGAGAAATTGTAAAAATACAGTAGGTTGGTAAACTAGCATTTTACTGGTAATTTTTAAAGATAAAAAAAGCTTTAGAAGGTTAAAAATGACACTTAAAAAGTTAAAATCTAATACAAGTTTTAAAAGGAATAAAAACAATGCAGAAAAAATAGAGAAGGAAAAAATAAGAATATAGTCAAGAAAAAAATGAAAAATATATAAACAAATGACTTCACCCTTGATCACAAATATAAACAATTTTAGTAACTTATCACTGTCTTTAAAAATAATTAATTCCTATACATAATTGCAAAATCTTATTCAAGTTCAGGATCTTTAGTTTGTTTATAACTTTCTGGAATCAAAGTTCCAATTGTTATTTTACTGTTTATTCTAAAGAAAGATAATGAGTCCTTAAACTTGAATTTAATAATTGTTTCACTAAAGATTGAAGGAAAGTTAGTCTTATACAGTACTGTATAACATGCCGATTCAAATGTTCCCAATAGCTAAAAACCAATTAAGTAATAATTTCTGAATGTTGTTGTTGTTATTACTATTATTACTATTATTATTTAGACTTATATACCACTTCACAGTGCTTTACATCACTCTCCAAGTGGTTTACATAGTCGGCATATTGTCCCCAACAATCTGGGTCCTCATTTTACCGACCTTGAAAGGAGGTAAGGCTGAGTCAACCTTGAGCCAGTGAGAATCGAACTGCTGAACTTTTGATGGCTAATGGCAGATGGCAGTCAGCAGAGTAGCCTGCAGTGCTGCTTTTAATCACTGTACCATCCTGGCTCTATGTGATTAGAAAAGTATGTGAACTCAGTATCCTTTTGAAGGAAGTTTCAGCAAGATAGTTATTCTCTCATATCCTAGAGTTCTGAGCCCCCCAGAGACTGCTATGTTGTGATCTGATGCTGAGGAGAAGCTATAGAGGACTTATAAAGAGCTGGTCTACTTGCTATCTCTTCATTGAGACAAAACTGCATCCAGTTTTGGTCACCGCACTACAAAAAAAAACATGTTGAGACTTTGGAAAAAGTGCAGTGAAGAGCGATTAAGATGATAAAAAGACTTGGAGAATAAAACATATGACGAATGGTTGCAGAATTTGGGTTTGGCTAGTCTACAGAAAACAATGATTGGGGTGACACGATAGCAATTTTCCAGTATTTGAGACACTGTCAAAAAGAAGAGGGGGTCAACTTATTTTCCAAAGCATCAGAGGGTAGGACAAGAAACAATGGATGAAAACTAAACAAGGAGAGATGAAACCTGGAATTAAGGAGAAATTTCCTAACAGTGAGAACAATTAACCAGTGGAACAGCTTGCCTTCAGAGGTTGTAGGTGCTTCATCACTGGAGGTTTTCAAGAAGAGACTGGACACCCACTCTCCAGGGTCCCTTCCAGTTCTATTCTATTCTATGTAGAGCATTCCACCACAGTCTTTGAGTCTGTTTTTAACTGAGCTCTTCTAAACTTGCCGTTTCTTCCTCAAAAGTTCTGGAAATAAAGTTCCAGTTTAGAAGTAATGAACAGATGTGGAGGTATCCCAGAGACAGGCCATCTGGCTGACATGTTTATCAGGGTTCATTAGGCATGGCTGATGGTTGTGTGTATGTGTAACTAAATCCCCACGTCCCATGTGTTAATATAAGAATTATGACAAAAATAGGTAAATAGATGGAAATAAGAGTGATGTCAGATTTGTCCTTAGAAGACTGCTCTGAAACTAATTAACACAGTATGCAAGAATCTAAATGTCTACTTTAAAAAATAACAACCTAATAAGACTTTATGAAATAATTCCAGGGTCAAAATGCAATTTCTGTTTCTGTTAATCAACATTTCACTTTCTTCGGGATCTTTTCTCTGACCATTCTACATAAATGCCTCCAGCAACTGTTTTTTTTTTAATGGACAATGAGTTTTCACATGTTTATTGCTTTGGTAAATAGCTGATTTAGCATCAGTTGGTTTTTATTTTTGATCAGATGAAAACTTACTTTCACTAGTAAGACCAGTGAAAGCAAATTGTGCTAATTCTAAAAGTCCACCAGCTATTTTCATTTGAAGACAGGCTGTGCTAATACCACTGTAGACTTTAAACTTAATGGCTTGAGACACTCTTTCTGTAGATGGTCTTATATGTCAAAAGATGATAAGACACTTTTATATATTTCTGAGAGGATATTTCACTTATCCATCTGGACTAGGCTCTGTATTTTTACACAAAAGCAATGTTAAAATGTCTATGATCAAGACAAATTTATCTAACTGTTCTAGACCACCAAAAGATTACATTTTCTTTGCATAATTTATTACCTATACTGGCCATTCATGAGATTTTGGGATGTTAATGTCTCAATATCTGAAAGTCAATTCCACTAGGAAAATTGTGCTGAACATAAATTTTCATCTCTCAATAATAAATGGGCTTCATATGCTTCTATTTTCCCCTCCATCGGCATGGACAGAAATCATCCAAGAAGCCTTCTTAATTTCAGCATCTGAATTAGAATATTTAATTTTAATTCTATCCAAATGTACCTACCAATTCATGGGAAAACACTACCCTAATATTCAAGTAAAATGTATTATAAAACTACATTTAATCTGCTATGTAATGCATAACCTTCACACCTTATTTCTTTTAAATTAAAAATGACAAGAGAAGCTACCATTTAGTTTCCTTTCTGCTCTGCATTTCTCTGCACAGCCAGAGTGCCGTGGATTTTAACAAATTGAGGCATTCAAATCATTTTCACAGCAGTGAACTGAATAGGTACTTGATTTAATGATGAAGAAGCAAAGGAAGATTGATTGGAAAACTCTAAAGGATATAGCATGGCTTGTTCCAGCATATGCATATATTTTGGACAGACAGAAAGGTCACTAAATTAAGATCTTTTTTTAAAAAAAATCACCCTATCCCTTATGGTAATGTTGTTGTACTGCATGTCTGTTTTGTCTAGTATATTATCATCACCATCATGTCAATTCTCTGTTTTGAAATGTGCTTTATAGACACAAGGAAGTGAAGGCTTTTGCTTTCTCTAATAAGCATGAATGATGTTCAGGGCTATCATATCTTCCCTTAACTCTTCATTCTCTTAAGCGTCCTTTTAAGGATTGCAGTGCCTAGAACTGGTACATGGAAGAACTGGTACATGACAAACTACTATTAAAGCTATGATCTTCCAGCATTTCTGGATCACTGCATAAATGGATTGATGCATTCCTGTCAAGCAGATAACAAGTAGTTAAAATAAAATAATGCCATAACAAACCCTGCACCAGTTAACAGTGGTCTAGGACCCATCCTAGTTTTAATATACATAAATGATCCTTGCGATCACATCAAAAGCAACTACATCCTCTTTGCTGATGATGTAAAACTATTTAACACCACAGACAACACTGCTGCCTTACAATGTGACATTGACGATATGTCTGAATGGTCGAACAATTGGCAACTTCGAATCTCTACAAACAAATACTCTGTCTTACATATTGGTAAAAAGAATCAGAACACTAAATATAAACTGGGTGGATATGATCTTGAAGACAACCTTCACTCTGTCAAGGACCTAGGAGAACTCATCTTGAAAGATCTAAGCCCCAGAGCTCACTGTAACAGTGGGATTCCCCCGACATTTGAGAGGCTGTGTGTCGGGGGTGTAGAGCCGGATGGAGTGGCGGCGTGGCGCGCGAGGAGCCACCGGCGGGAGCAAGGGGCTTCACGATGCGGCTTCTTGGGCCGCTGTAAGTTCTCCCCCCCTGACTTTGAGTTGCCATCTATTGGGGGGAGGAACGAAGCCGGCCGAAACAGCGCTGGGATACTGGAGGAGCCGCCGGTGAGTCCTTTGCCAGAAGACCCTTCTCCCCCCCCCAGCCAGCTGGAGATGGCGGCGTGGCGTAGGAGGGCCGCTGGTGGGAGCAGGCGGCAAGCAATGCCACAGCGTGGCTCACAGCGCCTTAGAGGACTCCCCCCCAACTTTGATAAAACTAGTCGGGGAGAGCGGGGCTAGACGTTGCCGGCAGCGGGATTCCATTGAGAGTTCTCCCCCGCCCGACTTGGAGATGCCATCTGTTGGGAGGATGAACGAAGCTGGCCGAAACAACGCCGGGATACGGGAGGAGCCGCCAATGGCTCTCCCCCACCCTCGGAGCCAGTTGGAGATGGCGGCGCAGAGTGAGAGGAGTCGTGGTGGGAGTGAACGACTCCATGGCACGATCTCTGACGCTACTGAAGATCCTCCTCCCCCCCCCCCCCCCCCCCCGGGGACACAC
>JANHFO010008204.1:296317-306914 GCA_032468095.1 Pareas carinatus | reverse complement strand
TCCCCTCCCCCCAACTTCCCAAAGCAAGATATAGAATATAACATTTATCAAATATATGATAAATTATGCTAATAACTAATAACAAACCCTTCACTCCCCATTGTAACTTTTAACTCCCATGTGCAAATATAGTAGCAATCTGTATTCTAATCATTCATAAGCTACTTCTTAATCTGATACTTGTCAATCCATCTTCTCCAGTCTTGCAAAAGGCTTTCTTATTCATACTATAAACCAATACGATTATAAAAAAAGAGTAGACTAGGCCAGTGATGGCGAATCTTTTTGAGACTGAGTGCCCAAACTGCAACCCAAAGCCCACTTATGTATTGCAAGTGCCAGCACAACAACACACAAGAGAGAATAAAAAGAGAAAAAGAGAGACACAGAGAGAGACTGAGACAGCAGGGTCAGCTAGCCAGGGCTGAGAATGGGAAGTGCTCACCCACATTTGGCTTCCCTGGTGCCTGGGCAGCATCTCCTTGGACCCGGGCGGCACCTACGGAGACCTTGGAGGCCACTACAGAGGCCAGGACGGCCCCTCCAGAGGTCCAGGAGGCCTCTACAGAGACCCAGACAGCCCCTACGGAGGCCCGGGAGGCTGCTACGGAGGTCCAGACAGCCTCTCCAGGGGCAGCGGAGCACTTTCTGGCCACCTGGCTTGCCTCTCCAGGGGTGGCTGAGTGCTTTCTGTCCGCCCGGCAGATTTCTCCTCTGGCTTGCTTGTGAAGATTTTTTTTTTTAACTTTCCTGGGCGAAGGCTTGCGTGCCATCAGAGATGGCTCTGCGTGCAGTCTGTGGCATGCGCACCATACATTCGCCATCACTGGACTAGGCCATTTGTCGCTTTCTTAAAGCAATAACCTGAATTAATAGAAAAAAAGTAATCATGTTTCTTTCTTCTCCAGTCTATTTGGTATTATTAGCTATGTTTACCCTTACAAATCCCATTTCAGGTCGGATAAGATCTTGTGCCAAGATTTTTAGATGCTATTATTAGCTTCAGGATAATTATTTTATGTTTATGTATAAATCGTATTGACAATACTATATTATTGTAAGCATTATCAACTGATTTGAAAGCCATGCTTCAGAAAAAAATTAGATCGTTTATTTATATGCATATCTACTTGGCCCTTACTGAACAATGGGTTCACTTAATGACCATGCCATTTGCTTAACAACCACATCATTCACTTTATAACTGCCACATTCACTTATTGACTACTGCAAAAACAGGTTGTAAAATCAGGTGGTCACGTGATGAACTGCTTTACAACTATCAGAACTTATGACTGTAATTGTCAGGCTCAATTATGGTCACAAATCGAAGACTACTTGTATATGTTATATTTGCTTATGAAGCTTTCATCCATTTACTTGCCACCTTTTTTTAATCAAGCCTGTTGTGTCTGTGTGATTCTCTGCTAAATGTGATACTACTTTTTAGAATCACAATACTATAGAAGTTGAAAGAGGCCATTTGAAGCCTTGATTCATTCTCAATGCAGGGATCCGAATTAAGCATCAGCAACAGATGGTTCCCAAACACATTCACTGAAGGAGGAAATCTGTTGTGTTTCAAATTGGTTCCATTGTGAAACTGCTGTTTTTAGGTTGCTGTTTTTTCTAACATTCATTTGGACTCTGTCTAGTAATTTAAATGTGTTATTCCTAGGCACATACTCTAGAACAGTGGTGGCTAATTTATGGCATACGTGGCACAGCAGGCACACAGAGTCCTCTCTGTTGGCACACTAGCAAGTTGCACCAGCATCATTCCAGAACTGAGCATGGTCAGAAAGAGAGTAGTGGTACTGAGCGATGACATCATGGGTTCATGCACATGCTCAGAAAGAGTAGCAGCACCGGGTGATGATGTCACAAGCCGCGACTCATTAGCTGCGACTCATTCTGGGCACTCAGTGCCTAAAAGTTTAGAATGAGACAGGTTTTGATTTACCTTCTAACATAGTTTCAGAAGAATGCTATTGTGCATCTCTCCAGGCTACCTATGTCCAACTCATCCAGTTTTTTTTCATAGGATTTAGTTATAGTTTTTCATCTTTATAACAGTTTCCCTCCTTGGAATCTGTTTCCATGAAGTCAATACTGGACCCAGTGCTGAAGATGATTACTTCCTATAACTTGTAATCGTAACTGTATTTATGTTGATTCGTTTGCCTCTTTCCCGATTTCATCACACTAATCAGTTATTATTCTAAGATCCTTTTCATCGGTTCTGTTACCAAGCCATTACATATTACTCCTATCCTGTTCCTGAGTATTTAATTTTTTTTCTAAGTTAAAAAGTTTCTACTTCATTAAATTTCATTCTGTTCGTTTCAAAATATTTCTCCTCTCAAGATTCTTTTCAATTTTGTTAGCATATTATAAAAGTATCCCATCCAATTTTGTGCTATCTGCAGATTTGATAAGCATTTTTTCAGCTTCTTTATCCAAAAACAAGAGGACTAGGATTGAACCCTGTGGCATCTCTGAGTCTTCAGTTTCATGAAGAGCAATTGATGAGCGCTCTTTGAATGCAATTTTTGAGCCAACCAGATACCTACTTGCTCTACCATTCAACTCACACAGAATTGCCAAAGAGAATGTCATGGGGCATTTTGTCAGATATTCTATAAATAGTCCTCTTTTGTTAATGGTAACTGGGAATTTCCATTGCTAAGTAATGTGGTTGTCAAATTCAATGTCACATAACTGCACCACTTAGCTATTTCAGTTACAGTATACCCAGTTGCCATTGTTAAATACAAACGTACAAATCACATACTGTTGTTAACTACAATTTCATATGGTTGTCATTTGCAACCTCCTGCCAGCTTTCCTCTTGACTTTGCTTGTTAGGAGCTGTCAATGAAGGTCACAAATGGCAATCACGTGACTGTGGAACACTGCAATGTTGTAATCATGAGCAGCTGCCGAACACCTGAATCATAATCTCCTGATTGGAGGCACATTGACCTAACTTCAGGGGCCAGTTGTAAGTATCGCTTGTTCAGCACCATGGTAACTTTGAGCAGTCATTGAATGGGTAGTTAATGCTTAACGAGTGGTTCTGTTTAATGCAAGGACCACCTGGACTGAAATGAAGATAAATTACATCTGTAGTATTATGAAGTGACTTAATCTAAATATGAGATAAGATTAGTCTGACATGACTTATCTGGACAAAGCCTTGTAGACTTTTACTAACTAACTACAATATTTTAAAGGGGCTTACAAAATGAGGTAGTTAGGATCTGCTATGATCAGCTGTAAATCTTCCCAAGTATTGCAGTTTCCTAAACCTCATTTCAGCCCACTGAAGACACGGCTACCTTGTTCTCTGCTGATCTCATACATCACTAGTATTCCAAGATTTCTCAGACTCAGAGTCAGACAATCAACAGCAAAATGTGAGTCATTCTTTCTTTTGAAAGACTCATTTCGTACTTCCTGACATATTTCCCTCACCTATCACTATCACAAACAGACTACCATTCCTCATTTTTCCCTTGAATATCTTTCCTCTCAAGAATAAGAGGGGTATTTCCACGTTTATTCCTAGGTCCAGAATAACAGAGTTGGAAGGGACTAGGTCTGAGTGGTACACAATAATTCACAGGTGTTCTGAAAGAGTACAATTTCACTACTTTCTGAAAAGCTGGCACTGAGGGGAAACTCAGTTGGCTTCAGTCCTTCTTAGCTCTTGAAATTGGAGTGCTACAGGCAGCTTCTGAGAAGATTTGGGGTTGACTATTGGGCATAGTTTTGAAGATGTCCATATAGTGCAGTACAACCCATTCTTTGAGCTGTAGGAGGCTATCCCTAGGTCTGATGAGCCTTCTGTGCATGTCACTTAAGCAGGATGGATAATGTCTGTCAAGAAGCAGTGTTGATTAAAAACACCTCTCTTCCAAATCACCAGCCCTTATAACAGTTTTGAAATCTATGGAGTTGTATTTTGTTCAATCAATACTACTACAAAATAAGAGTCTTATTCCTCTATCCCCAGGATGGGCAATTAATTTTCCCATGGGGCTATATAAAAAACTGGGACTGTTATGGAGAGCCAAACCAATGTAATCTGATTTGATGTCCTCAAACTCCATCAACTTAACTCCTCAGATTGCTCCAGACAAAGGGTGAGCATCGCACAACCACTATCGTCAGCCAACTGAAGGCACGTTCAATGACTGTGCAGAGCCAGACCTGACTTGGCTTTTCCTGCCTCCTACAGCATGCTTATCTACATTTAATTTCTAATTTTCGATTGACCTCACGCGGGCTGGACAAGAACAGCCAAAAGGCTGGATGTGGTCAGGAGCCATAAAATGCCCAAGTCAGCTCTATCCTCCTGGCTGTATGTCTCATGGGGACCTTAGTCAGCTTGCTCTGAGCTTTTTCACAAACACAAATGCAACACAGTGGGATCTCAGAAATATATGTATATATATACATGCAATATGTTACTTTGATAGACAGAAGAAAATATAGATGCCTCCCACTTTTGATAAAGGAAGGGGGGGGAATTCTAGAAGCCATGTTCTGCAAACTCCCTTCCTTACTTCAGATCTTTATTCTGGTTTTGTTTTGTAGCTACACTGCATTTCTCCACTGACTTTTCTTCCATTTCTTCTCCTCACTAGAATTGTAAAATGTTAAATGAAAAACATGTTACAGTTATGTGATGCTATAGTTATTGGTTCATTTATTTTAATTTTAACTTCTGTGGCCATCTACTCTTGGTGACTTAAAGAAAATTAAAAGTAGGGAACAGTCATCCTGGGGAGGAAGAGAATACAGTTGATTACTACAAATGGCAGATTCGCACATCATCCTAGCCCAGAGCTTGAGAGAAGAGCCAGATCTTTTAGAGAACAAGCTGGGTTAGAGTTACAGGACTTCAGAAAAGATGCTGTTCCAAAGAGCAGGGATAGCAACAGAAAACACATACCGTGTTTCCCAGAACATCCCCCGAAAATAAGACCTACTTACAGTTTTGCCTCTGCTGAAAAAGACCTCCTCGATAATAAGGCCTCCCCCGAAGCTATCTGAACTCTGGACCGTAGCGATGAGCACTGCCGTGCAGCTCACTGTTGGCCACAGCGCAGCCGGGACAGGAAGTGCGAGGTCTCTTTTAATCAGAGAGCCCGTGCTGCTGCCAGGACAAGCTGCCGTCTGCTGCTTGCTCTGCCCTGACGGAGTTTCCTTTTTTTTTGGTTCAACAATAAATGTGTACCATATTCTTCATGGAAAAATAAGACATCCCCTGAAAATAAGACCTAGCACATCTTTGGGAGCAAAAATTAATATAAGACACTGTCTTATATTTGGGGAAACAGGGTACCTCTTTGGTCCCATATGATTACATTTTTGACTAGACAGGACCCCAAACTCGCTGGTCCCATTATAATTTTATGAGCTGGGCAAAAGGAGTTGGCGAATGGCAATTGTGCAAATATCTAAATTCTATGCCATTTTGGACTTTGAAGTTTGCTAGCATCTTCAATTACACCCAAAGCTAGCCAGGGGTAAAAATTCTTATATACAGAAGCCCAGTAATTCCATTGAGCGCATAGTCTGTATGAAAATGAAGTCAAGTGAACATTATTTCTTGACACAGAAAATAAGGGAATGTCAAAATTAACATTTGTTGGAGAGAAACGAATGAAACTATTCTGGTTTTAGTATATGATGAAGTGAATGAAATATTTGATCCTTTGATTGAAAACATACGAAAAACTGAACAGTGAGACCTTCAAGTGTATTGCATGTGAATTATCTGATCTATATATCACCACCATTGGCAAGAAAGAATATCAAGCACCATATTAATACATTTAGATTGCAGGAATTAATATAAGCATTGATAATAAGAGATAAGTAAAAACAAGTGGAAGAGAAACTGGCACATAAAACCTGTAGAAAAGACCTGCATCATCAATATAAGATATAACTGCATGTAACTAAAACATTTGTTTGTAAATAAATACAGTATTATATACTTTCTCGTGGAACCCTGAACATTCACAGAAAATATCTAAAGATGTTTCTCAACCAGAAATATTGAAAAGGATGTGACTGTCTTAAAAAATGTAGAAACTTTGGTGATCCAGAAAGGGGAGGATTTTCCCCAAAAATATAAGAGGAAACTTTATGTGTTTCTCTTCTGTGGTTCCACTTCAACTTGAAAGGAAATATTGAGTGTAGTGCTTCAGGATTCAGTCCTGAACATTACGTTCTTCAGCATTTTTATCCAAGAGAATATGTCTCAGGTTTCAGATACTACAAATAGATTGCTAAAAGAGACGACCAATTCCTTAAAGAAGAGAGAAGATTCAGAAAGAAGTGAGCTGGAATTTATAGGATCCAATTTGACTGGGAGAATTGTAAGATTCTGAATCTGGCTAGGAAAAAAAGGCATTAGACAAGATGGGGAAGCTGGCCTGGTAATTGAACAGGTGCAAAAAATCCAAGGCCTTTTACACTACAAATACTTTGGTCCAGAGTCCACTGAAGCTGGGCAACTAATTAAAATAAACAATGAAATAATAATGCATATGGTACAGCTACTAAAAAGGCAAATGCTATCTCCGCATGTTTTAACAGGCATGGAATCCAGATCAAAGATCAAGTAATGATTTCATTCTACTCTGCCTGGTCCGCACCCCTCTTGGAATACTATTTTGTTAAAAGCCAGTAACAGAGTGGAACAAATTTAAAGAAAATAGTTCAGGGTCTGGAATCTAAGCCCTATGAGAAACACTTAAGGGATGTTAGTATCTTTGGTTTGTATAGAACAGTGGTGGCAAACCATTGGCACGCATGCCAGAGGTGGCACTCAGAGCCCTCTCTGTGGGCACGGGCACAGTCACCCCAGCACAGATTTCTTTACTAGAAAGCCAGAGGACCGTGGGGCTCTCCTCCCCTTCTCCATGTGCACCTGAGGACATTTCTCACATCACCCGCCCCCTCTGCCCAGCAGACCAATGGGAGTGCTTCCTCCCTCCCCTGTCTGGGGTAATGTGGGAGGCTCAAATGCAGCGCAGAATCTGTGGCGAAGGTGAGAGAGGATGGGAGCTAGGTTGGAGGGGAGCATAACTCACAGTGGGCCACAGATGTTGGGGTAGGCCACCAGAAGGCCCGCAGCACGCTCATGTCGGCCGTGGGAGGGGAGTTGCAGGGGAATCAGGTTGCCGTGTTGGCACTTGAATAAATAAATGGCTTTTGGTTTGCAGTTTGGGCACTCTGTGTCTAAAAGGTTCGCCATCACTGATATAGAACATGATTGAAGGGATAGCCTTTAAAAGGTTGTTAGATAGTAGACAGAGTTGGCTTGCTCTCTATTATCCCAGTGAACAGGATTAAACTAGTGGTTGGAAGCTATAGGAATTAGATTCAGGATAGACACCAAGAAAATGATGTAGCTTGTACAGCTGCCACACAGTGATTAGTTTTCCTTTCTCAGAGGTTTTCAAACCGACTGCATGGTCATCTGTTAAATTATTTCCAACTCTATGTGTCAATTTTTGAAAATATTTTTTTTCCTAGATACTTGTGGCAAGAAACATTGCTATAGCAAATCATACATTATTTAAACTCTAGATGGCAGCATTTTGCAGTTAAAAGTATGATGTCCATTTTTTTTTTAAAAAAATGTATTTAACAGATGCTGTTTTAATTTTTAAAAGTACTTTTGTTCTATATTAAATGGGATTTTTGTTTCAGTTTTGACAAAAACGTATTTTAGATCTATGCCTGAAGTAATGTTTCTTAAATTCTAAATATATATCCAATGCTTAGAATCCCCATTAAATTTGTCAGGAAAGAAACATTTCTGCTTTCAGTTTCATATCTAAGTTGCTGTTTGTAAGTAGCTGTGGGAAATTATTTAACATGTAAACACATATATGGTACATATGCAATATCTTTAATATAACCATACAGGGTGCAGTAGTTCAGTTGTCCCTAGCTTTTTGGGCACCAGGGACTGGTTCCATGGAGAAAGGGTTTCCTGCAGCCCAGAGGGGACATGGTTTTGTGTGCTGCCATGGATGGGACGTCATTTATTTACATGGCTTGGTTGCTGGCATGCTGTCCTGGTGCCAGTCTACAGACGAGGTTGGGGATCTTTGTATTAGTTTATTAGAAAGCCTTTCTGAAAAATACTGAATGAGCTTTCATAAAGGCACATATAGAAAAGGAATTGAAGAATAAAGTCAATGATAGAAAATTGATGCTAAAAGACAGATAATTGAAGTATGTTCATGGTAGGATACCATAATAATCTAGCGAACAGAGAAGGATATATTAAGGACATGTGTGTGTGTGTGTATATGAATGTGTGTGCACACATATATGCACACACATATACCGGTATATATACAATTTCCCTACTTTGCCATATGATAACATGCCACTTACGCGATAAAATATCAATTATAATCCTAATAAAATATTCTGCAAGCAACCACAAATCTTAACAATCAGATGTTTCTTTTCTGGTATATGGATTTTTTTGTCTTTCCAAAATACAAAGATACATATGCTATAATATTTTTTAATTCCAGAAGAAGACTGTAGGAAAACAGTTCAATATTGCTGACAAAGAGACTGGATTTAGTCACCAGGAGTTAAATTATAAAAATATCTAAATATCTATAGAATGTAGGAACATTGAGTTAGATTGCTTTTTGTTTGCTTATATAATATTTGTTTTAATATTCCAAGGCTTAGAATGTGTTTTATTTATACCTCAAAGAACTAACAGAACAACTTTGTTTAAAAAATTAACTTTTGCACTATATTATGTTTGGTAAAATCCAGTTTATTTCATCTATTCATCTCAACTACAATAATTTTTGGATGCTTTGAATTATCTATATGCATTTCATTCTCACGTTAGACATTGTTGTAGAATGTATTGTTTTTCTTGATGGATGGTCAGGGCGGGGTTTTTCTGATTTTATTGGTGGCTTGAACTTGGAAAGAGACATTTTTACAGGAAGTTTTATTTTTATGAGTAGACTGTTTCAAGTGTTTGTTCTTTTATTCATTTATACATTCAGTATATATTTTCAATATAATGGATATTGGTGTAAATTCTTCAAAGTTTCATTTTCCCATGCATAGTATTTACATATATACCTAAAACTATGGGGAAAGTTGTCCAGAGTTTGGGAAGGGAGTGGCAGCATTATGCTAACATACAGCTCTTTTTTTTCAAAATCCAAGAATGTTGTAAATGAGAACCTGTAATTGTAGATTGGATGAGAATGAACAAAATCCTTATACTTGATCCAAATTGTTTGGAACTGTTTGAGATGTCACTATGCAGATTAGAATTAAAATCCAACTTGCACAGAGTGAAATTATATTTATTTATTTAATATATATCTCACTTTTTATAAACAAGTCAAGGCAGCAAACATATCTTTTCTCCTCCTATTTTCCCTACACAACAACCTTGTGAAGTGGTTTAGGCCAGGAGAGAATGATTGGTCCCAAATCACCCAGCTGGTTTTCATGCCTAAAGTGAGACTAGAACTCATTGTCTGTGGCTTTCTAGCCAGGTGCTTTAACCGCTATACCACACTGCCTTTCAATCAAATTGCCTCTAAAATAATTATTCACAGCCTAAGTTCTCAGTTCTTTCTTCTTCTTTTTTGAGAAAATGTTGAGAATTGTAAACTAAAAATATACATAAAATGCAGGTTGAGAACAAGCATTGTAAAGAGCCTGAGTCATAGTTTGGATGTGCTTGTGAATTTATCCACAAACAGTGAAAATCCCCGGAGACCAACAGAAATGTGTTTATACCACTGAGTCTTGCTGACCAGATATATTCATTTTCTGGAGATATTAAACATGATTATTATGACATATGCCTAGAATACCTTTCACATGGATTTGCACTCATGTAGAGATACTTTTGAAAAATATTTAGTGATATTTCAGAATGCTATATTGAAGATTATTGACAAATGCCCGTCAAAGGGTATGTGACTGCTCTGGGTTGAGTGAAAGTCTAATTATATATTCTATAAATTGCAGCAACAGAATTCTTCATAAAGGAAGAGACAACTAAACTGTCTGCCCTTTTGAGCATGGAGTATATTGTTTGATTGTCTTGTTGTTCCTTTGCTCTAAATGTACATACATTAATTCATACAGACTAGGAAACTATAAAATCCATGACCACAGGAAAACAAATTTCCATTTATGTTACTATTTCAGTAAGTCTTGCCTTGTCTGCAGGAAGTAATAGTGAGAAAGCCTGTATATACAAAGAAATGAGGAAATTTTGGCTAAAATTACTGTGCCCTGATTTTATTTATTGAAATGTATTTTATTTTAATATTTTTATCTCTTTTTTTCCCAGTTAAGTAACTTTTTTCATTTTAGTAACCCTATGCATTTTTCTAAAGTTTGTTTGATGATGATTCTCTTTAGCTAATTTTTTCAATTCGTTATGCCTAGGTACTGCAGGGGTCTCACAACAGGAATGATTCTACATGAATTTGCTGAAATTCTTAAGCAAACACGGGTGAGTTAAGGTTGAATTTCTATCCTTAACTCTCACATTTTCTTG
>JANHFO010008204.1:285904-296217 GCA_032468095.1 Pareas carinatus | reverse complement strand
CTCTCACATTTTCTTGCTTTTGTGGGTTTTAAGTTATTACTTTAAGATGCAGTAGTTTTGGCCTACATGTATCAGCTTTAATAAATGACCAGTGATATCTGGAGGTGTTTTGCTAAAAGTCTTTTAACTTATGGAAAATGCTGTGTAGTTGCCAATAAATATTAGATTGCTCTAAGTGCATTGCATTACTTCCTGAACCACCCGTCATGTTTAAACATGAAATTTAGACAATTATGCTCAAAACTTTAAAGTATTTTTAAAGTATCTGCTTTAAAAAAGCAAGTTTATATTGATTATCTCTAGAATATAAATATTATATAACCAGCCAACCTGGATATCGCGTACCTGATATATAATTTATTAGGTGCTAAATATTTTATACTACTAGGCAAATGCAAGACCACGAGATGTATAAGATGATTTCTGATTTTTCCCAGATCAGTAAATCTGATAAAGGTTTGATAAAAGTAATTTTTGTATATCACAAACTAGCACATACTAATTTTTTTCCCAAAATACTTGACAATGCAATTATGATTAAAAAGCAATACTATTACAAGCACAGCTATGCAATATTTATACACAGATGTTAGAAGTATAACTTAAACCTGCAACTGCAAGAAATTTCTATTGAAACTTTTCCCATACCTTGCCTATTTTGCTTAAGCATTACAGCACATTTTAGTGCTTTGTCTAACATAAAGCACCAAAACATTTATCAACACTACCACATGCTGTTGATAAATGAGAGACATTGTTCAATCCTGAGACTTGCAATAAAAATATATGAGTGATCAAGATGGAGTATATTGTTAATATTAACAAAATAATATAATATTGAAAACCAGACATTCTGGTTTAAATTTCAAGTAAGAATCTATAAAATAATAGAACAGCTTCAAAATATTTTGTTTAATATTACTTATTCCAGCATGTTCTAATATGTTACAAATTATATATCAATTCTTGAATTACAGATTTAATTTACAGTATTATTAGTACATAAACATATTTTGGAATTTAATAATAAAATATATTTATATAGGAAAACTCAGATGAAATTGTATGTGTGTATAACTTGTAGTAATCTAGAAGACAAACACATAGTATACAAATCCCTGCAGAAAATGTATTAATACTGAAAATGTATTAATACTGGAAAAAATTAATTTCAGGCTTTTTTTCCCTTTAAAAGCATTCTTGGACTCTGAAAAGAAGCTTTTTTCCCATCGAATATTGTCAAGGGATGAATGTATTGATCCATATTCCAAAACTGGCAATCTTAGGTATGTATTGTGAGAAGAATGTTTATGGAATAAATATACAAAGTATATTGGTGGAAATGGCATATAAAAACCAGTTAAATATTACAAGTATTTCCTGTATTCTCAACTTACATTTCAACTACATGCACATATTTTTCTGTGAATTTTGACTGAAAAGAAAGATTTGTATTGGCTAAATTGAATGCTGTGTTTGTATTTGTATCTGTGTACAATGGAAAAATCATTTGCCCCAAGCTTTATTTTGTGTATTTCTAAGTTATACTTCGATAACAAAAATGAGTACTAATTTATATGAATTTTTAAAAAATTGATATTTTGTAAAGTACATTTTAAAAATTGGATTTTCTAATTGTATTTTAATAATTTATGATGCTAAATATATTGTCACATGTATTTTATTTAGACTAGCAGAATCCTAGACTGTCTTGCATGAACTTTGTGTTATTACTAGCTTTTTTTTGTTAACTCTTTTTCTTTTGCTGCCTCTTCCTCGTTAATTAAGCTAAAGAATCCACTAAGCAAAAGATACTTGTTTTTATCTTCATCTGAGATGAAAGTCATACTGTACCCAGTTACTGGTTGCTTTAGTCAACAAATGACCATATTAGACTGGTTGGTGATAGAACTCAATGTCAGATGAATTTTACTTGCATGTTTCTGTCAACTTAGCATAACCTACTAGTGAGTCCTTTAGAGTTAATCTAAAAGAAGATAAATTAATTTTGTTTCCTGGTTGTAGGAACTTATTTCCTTGTGGAGATTCCATGGTTTGCATTATTGATGACAGAGAAGATGTCTGGAAATTTGCACCTAATTTGATCACTGTGAAGAAATATGTATATTTTCAGGGTATAGGTGATATTAATGCACCACCTGGCTCAAGGGAAGCTCAAATGAGAAAGAAAGGTAACTGTCTAATATACACAGTGGACTGAAAGTGTGTTCTAATTTTCAAAATTTGCATTAACTAATCTAAGAGTTTTTGAAAACCAGCAATCAAATTTTTGTATTGTATAGCAGATATCTATAATCGCTTTTTAAAATGTTTACAAGATTGCTAAAAATGGGTAAATAGAATTGGTTTATATTGCATGGGAAATCATCAAATGCTAGTAAGACAACTTATGCACATATCAACTATATTTTAAAAGCTACCTCCTCTAAGGATAAATCTGCATCAATATTTTAATTGTACTGGAGCTTTTTCAACAATATTAGGATAGATTTTAAAGAAAAATAAATTGGTATAGAGAGAAAGAAATAAAGTATTTTTCTGTGATAGGACCTCAGCCTGGATTCTTTTGTCCTACTGCTTGCTACTTTAAGAAGAGAAGTAAGAGAAAGAAAGTTGTTGTAAAAATACAAAATGACTTCTCTACCATCGAATCTCTACTCAGCCAATTAATCTGGCTCAAGCAGATTCTAATTAGGCACCTCAATCTAAAAAGGAATTAATAGCCTTAATAGAAGTAATAGTGCTTCTTAGAGTAGCTCACTCATTGTGGTGAACTATAATTTATCCATAATTAATTGACAGTTGTTTACATTATAGATCAGGGGTCTCTAACCTTGGCCACTTTACGACTTGTGGACTTCAACTCCCAGAATTCCTCAGGCAGCAGCCCTAGATTTAATTTAATTTTAAATTGTTTTAATATTGTATTATATGATTTTAAATGGCTGGGTCCTTCGGGAGTAGGGCGGTATATAAATAAAAAAATAAAATATAAATAAATAAATAAATAAATAAAGGTTGGAGACCCCTGTTATAGATAATAGTAAGATATAAACTATGATAGATAAACCACAGTGACTGGATTTGTATATTGTGCTTAGCCACAAAAAAAGTCCAATGAGGCTCAATGCATTGTTTGAACCCAGCCAGTGAAAGTAGAACTAAATGTGTCTTATTAAAAATTAAACTTAATTAAAGCTGATCAGTGAATAACAACAGAGAGAGTCAGTTCCATACTTCTTATTTATGCCCCTCACTTGTTCTGTTGTATATTCATAAGCCCCCTTTACATGATGATTGAAAAGTAAGGGTGTAGTGTTCTCCCTGCCTCTAATAACATGCCCAGAATGTTCTCTGCTGCCTATCTCTTATGCAGAATAAGGTAAAAGAGAGTTAATCCAGGCTAGAGGTGATATTTATGAAAATGGACATTGAAAATGTAAAAACTGAAGAATATAATTATATTTTTTTTGATGAACTATCACTATGCTGAAGCACATCCCATTTTGGTGTTATATTCTAATAGAATTCACACTATCTAGATACCAGCTGGTATATTACAGTTAAGAAAATAATATAAATGGAGTTATCTCCTTGATCTCTTGTACTCAGGGAGATAATACATTCTAATTGTTTGAATTTTAAATAGAGATGTAATCTTGTAGCTAAAGATGAAATAATGTGTTTTTCACTATTTTATATAGCCAAAAATATGTAAAGTAGATTATTGTTTTTAACCCTGAACCAATTAAATCTCTGTGCAACACAAAAATATAATTGGCTCAACTTCCTTCCCTCCCTTCCCCATGGATAGAGGTAGGGAAGGGGAATGTCATTAATTAATTTCCATTGTGTTTACTTTGTGTTTCTTATGTGGTTGTTACAGAAATCATGCAGACCTCGTATTTTGCCTTAAATAAAGATACATTTAATTGAATAATTTATATTCCTTGGTTGATTTATTTGCTATATTTATGTAAGCTGAATTTGAATTTAATTCATATTGTATATTTAATTTAGCAAATCATTCCTCAAAATTAATGGATGCGTCTGATCCAGCAGCAGTAATAAAAGATTCTGAAGAAACAAAGAACATTGAAAATGCGGAAGAACAGAGCAATGGCATTAAGCAATCTACAAAAGAAGTAAATGGCAATAATTCTGTCAGCAGTGAGATTTCACCATGCGATTTGAATTCTAACAATAAAGGAACAGACTCTTTGTGTGATTCTGATCAGATAACAAATGTTCCTAATACAAATAATCAGATGAGTGCCAAGGAATCTTGTGTACCTTCAGATCATGAAAATAGGACAGTTATAGGCAAGCAGCAGATTCAAGACAAAACAGCCAATTACTTGGACTTTGAGTTGTCTAGTGACAGTGAAAGTGATAGTGGCCTAGAAGCTAAAAAATCTTTATCCTCTTCTGCCTCAGATAGTGAAAATGAAGGGAAAAGAAGCTGGAAAAAGTCAAAACATTCTGTTCAGGAAGAAAGTGGTGTACATCCGCTGGGAAATGATACAAATGTAGAAAAAGATGGACAGTTGAACCATTCTGGAGACTCTGTATCTTCACTTACCATCAATACCCATCCCAAAGCTTTTGATTTGGAAACCCATGAGGAAATTGAACAAGATACCCTTTATAGTCTAGGAAATGGTTGTGTAGATAAGAAGGAAGCTGAGACAGAGTCTCAAAATAGTGAGCAATCTGGTATAACTGTAGGAGAATCTTTAGATCAAAGTATGGAGGAAGAGGAAGATGATGACACAGATCATGATGACCATTTAATATATCTTGAAGAGATTCTTGTCAGAGTGCATACAGATTATTATTCCAAGTATGATAAATATGTCAGAAAAGAAACTGATGAACTTCCAGATATACGGAAAATAGTCCCAGAACTGAAACAAAAAGTATTGTCAGATGTTACTATATTATTTAGTGGATTGTACCCTACAAATTTTCCTATAGAAAAAACACGGGAGCATTATCATGCTATTGCACTTGGAGCTAAGATTACAAAAACTCTTGTATTGAATGAAGATGACCCCAATAAGCCAACTCACCTTATTGCAGCCAGAGCAGGTAAATAGAGAGTAACATTAATTTGAATTTGAAGAACAAGTCTCTTCTGAGAAGCTGTCATACTTTGCTTTTGTTGTACTAGTTAGATCCTTCAGAAAAATTATATAGCTATGAACTTCTTTTGCACTGAATTAGATTAAAATTAAATTTTGATTATCATAAAGCATAATACATCTAAAAATGAATTCTGCCATCATAACTAAAGTACACCAAATTCTTATTAAAGCAAGTTATGGGATGAACCTGAGAAAGTTTGGGACATTGAAACTGAATTGAAATTAGTATTGCTTATATATATTATTTTAACTCTGCCAAATTTAGTGGGACTTGGGTATGTGCAATCTATAATCAGGATTGACTTGACACAAAAGAATTATTTCCCAAACAACTCACATTTAGTTGTTTAAATAGGCACAGAAAAAGTCCGGCAAGCTCAGAACTGTAAAAACCTTCATATTGTAAATCCAGATTGGTTATGGTGCTGCTTGGAACGATGGGACAAAGTAGAAGAACAACTGTTTCCTTTGAAGGAGGATTACTTCAAAACGCAAAGGTAAAAAGTTATAATTGATTATATGCAGATTCTGTGGTTGTGTATTGTCCTGCCTTCAAAAATAAAGGTATTGGAGAAAACTTTCTAACGCTTATAAGGGAATGTCAGAATGACCTTGGAGAAAGGAAACAATCAGATGAGAGGCAGGAGTCTCTCTCTTTCTCCATTAGAAAAAGAAACTTAGAAAAGACTAGACCTAATGGATCAAGCAGTTAAAAGTGGCAGTGGAGAGTTTATATTTTCAGATTTGTAAGATTGGTGTTAACCCTTCCACCCAGAAAACATGGCTAGATGAGCTAAATCTAAATTATTGTAAGGCTACATTAACAGAATCTTGTAAACGGTTCCTAGATATGAAGATTCCCAGAGGAAACATTATCTGGACCCATTTCAATCCGGATTCAGGAAAAGTGAAACTGCCTTGGTTAGTGGGCTTGATAGGCCAGGATAGAAGTGTAGCCCTTCTGGACGTATTTGTTCTCAGCCTTTGATATCATCAGTCATAGTATCCTTGTGGAATACTCTGAAAGTTCGGAGTGGGGATATTGTTTTACAGTAGTGTTCCTTCCAGCAATAGCTTGAATTGGTATTGGTATGGAAGACTCTAAAGTTCTCCATTGCAGGGACTATAGGACTCTGTTCTTTTATCCCTCTCACATAACACCTGCATAAGCCACAAAGTACAGGTTGCCATAAGAAGGGACAATGTTGGGGAAATGGGCATTCTAAAAGTCGTTTATTACAAGATCACCTTTTTGTTCTGGCAGGTCTTGCCTAGCCCTGCCCCCCTCCTCCATTCCCAGTTTTAATTAATTAGATTTTAAATTGGTTTTAAGATTTCGGTATTTTAATATTGCCAGTTTATAATATTTGCTTTTAATTTTGTTTTAATTTTATCTTTGTATTGTACTGTTTTATTGTTGGCTGTGAACCGCCCTGAGTCTGTTGTATGGAAAAGGGCGGTATACAAATTGAATTATTAAATTAAATTAAATTAAAAGGTTGACAAAGTCCAAATTTAAATATTCCACTTTAATATTCTTTATGTATTCTTTAAAAGTCAATCTTATTTTTCTTTTGGGTATAAAATCCACAGCTTAAAACTGTTAACAGTTGTTAACAAGCCTTCTCCTTTGAACAAATCACTTTTGTTTCGCCAGCCTTTTTTTAATACTTTATATCCTTCAATTCCTAAAAGGAACCTTTTAGACGCTCCACTTTGATAGTCTTTCGAACTCAGTCTTCTATTTTCCTTTAGGTGTGAAATCCACAACTTAAATCTGTTAACGAACTTCACTGCTAGCTTGTTCACTTTCACTTCGCAGCCTTTCAACAAGCTTGGGCCATCTTTGTTACAATGTAACTTCAGTCTTTTAGAAGGAAATTGTTTTTCCCCACCAAGCTAAGTTGAAAGAAAAAAGTACTTGCCAGAAATTCTGATTGTGCTCAGTCTGTTCCAGAAAGCTGTAGTTTAAAAAATCTTGATCAGAGGTGATCGTGACGCCTCCTTCTGCTTAAAGCAGAATTGTCCCAGATGCGGAGCTTCTGCCAGATCTGCCTGGGGGGCTCACACCCTTTCAGCCCCAGGAATAAATTCAGGGGTCTCAGGGGAGCTCTACCCACATCTGGCTGCTCACCTTTCCATCTTCTCCCAGGGGAAAGGTTTTTCCACCGCTTGACAGCTGATTTTTGGCTGTCAAAGCGGTTAACACGATCACGGGACTGACAGACCCAGAGGATCTGTGTTGCAGCGTCTACGGTGCCACCGGAAGTCTCCTTGCAATGTCTTTTAAAGTTAGCAACTTAGCTAGTTTTGCTTTTTCACCAGAGATATATTTTTTATTGAAGTTTCCTTATTGTCTTGAGTAATTTGTTTTTCCTGGCTATGGGGCTTACTTTTGTTACATATAATTTAATGATTCCTTGGATTTCAAGTAAAAAAGTTTTATAATGGTCTTCAGCAGTATTGCATTCAGTGAATAAAATATGCCAATTGAGGGATGAGAGGTCGGCAGTTATGAGAACAGAGTTGTCTTTTTTGAAGTTATACTTTGGAGTACTATTGGCTTTTTTGTATGTATTTTATTCATTTTTATACAAAATACAGAAAACAATGTGCTTACATCTTTCAATCAACATTATTATTTTATTACCTTCAGCTGTAAAACCATCCATAAGTGTCAATAACATTTCATTAATCATTTTTTTTAACTTCTCCTCCTTATAATTTGGTTAATAATCAGTTCTGGAGTTTCCCTTGTTTGTATATCTCACTGATTATTCTCCTCTCGCTAGAATCAACACCAGTTGCAGTTCAAGGTCAGGTTAGGCTTTCACTTTCTGTTTTACTCACACCCAATCTTCTTTTTTAAAATAAATAAATAAATAAATTCAACATAGAGCAAGAGGCTACTCCCATTAGTAGTGCAGTTAGCTTGTTTGCATGATCAAGGTCGTAGTCAGGGGCTCTGTAACATAATAAGAAGCAAAGTTTGGTATTTATGGTTAAATCACAGATGATGGTCTCAGGAAGATCAAACTCCTGAGTAACTTGGATTTTTTTTTTAAGTATAGGGGCTTTTTATAGAAAATGGCAACACCTCCTCCTCTATGGTTTTTGCGGTCACATTTAAAGACATGATAGTCACGTATTGTGGCAATAGACTCTGGAATTCAGACATTTTATTTACAAGGCTTCTTGCATTTAGTAACCTACATTTTAGGCCTGTAGTGGTGGACCTGAAAAACATTGGGGGCATGTGTAAGGGGCATTGTTGTTCGGACGTGTGAAGTTAGATTTGTGTTTGATACAGTCAACACGATAGTTGATATACAGGTCGGTCTTACCTTGATCTTGATGTCTTTTGAGTTCTGAGTGAAGCTCTTGAGCACGGACACATTGTAATATCGACAGGTCAGGATGTGAGCAAAGTTTCTTACGGTCAATATTTTTTTTTGTTAGTGAGTTTATTGCATAGATGAATTTGCATTTGCTAGCTTCACTCTAACAAATGATTCTGCAGGCGACTGATCAGTTACTGTTTTTGAACTCAGGGCGATTGCGGGTCACATCGATAATTTTATTGGGAGTTATAGTTGATGTCTGAGAGTTTCTGATGATGTTACGGACCTTGTGATATCATCTGAATCATTGGTATCTTCAAGTCCATATTAGATGGCATTAGGACGCTTCTGTTGACATTCAATTGCATCTTTGATGAGAATGGAGATGTTGCTTCCTGGGTTGTCATCTTTAATGAGATAGGGTGCAGGTCTGGTGGTTTTAAAAGCCACAAACCTGCTTGCAAAAGAGTTTTAGCAAGTGAAGAAAACGTTGCCCATTCGGGAGGTGT
Source organism: Pareas carinatus (assembly GCA_032468095.1). NCBI lineage: Eukaryota > Metazoa > Chordata > Lepidosauria > Squamata > Pareidae > Pareas > Pareas carinatus. The sequence goes on along the minus strand of JANHFO010008204.1, from coordinate 287,199 downwards.
CAAAACCTCCTTGCCACTGATCTGTCCCGCCACTCTTTCTCTAGGTCCAAGCTAATAACCTTTTCTCCAAGGAAAGTTGAAAGTGGAGACAGGAGGAGATGGTGACCTCCATCATTGAGAGGCACAGTTTACTCTACCGTTGATGGAATGATGTTCTGTAGAACCTGCCTTGATGGCTGAGCTGCAGACTTCCAGACGTGATAAGGGTCGGAATATTCATGAGATAGAATGTAGCATGGTAACAGATCAGCAATGGGGACTCTTTAGAAACTGAAACACAAAGGTCTGGGCATGGGCTTAGCTGTCCTCCTCCTGCTGTCACTCTGTCTCTGTCTGCATTTGCCTCTAACACTCTGCCATGGTAGAAGAACCATTTTGGTACTGCATGCATGTCTCATGTGTTATTATAAGTATAAAGAGAAGCTAGTGGATCCTGCTGCATCCATTAATTCCTGTGGGCACTTTCTGGGTTTTATTTCTGCAACAAATTCTAACAATAAGTCAGTTGAGTGGACCTGGAAAGCAACACACAGGTTGTCTGGGTTTGGGGTGATGCCCGCATCTCAGGGAATGTGCTTCGGCAGAGTCTGTGGGTACACCAGCACCCAGGGAGAAAGAGCAGCCACAGGGCGCCAGCCTCTCCTCCTGCCCAGAGTCCTCACCAGAGTCAAGAGGTTCAGCCCTAACTTCCATAACTTGCTCCATCCTGGTTTCCTGAACGAGCCAGACGTGGCTGAGGTCAGACGATACATAAAGGTTCTTCCTGAACTCTGTCCTCCTTGAGGAGCATCAACAGAAGGGGAGAATCATGATGATGTGAAGTATTAGTACCACTTTGCAAAGCCTTAGTAAGACCACACTTAGAATACTGAATCTAGTTCTGGTTGAGATAATAGAAAAAATGTTGAGACTCTGGAAAGAGTAAAGAGAAAAGCATTTATATTTCAGTGCTTTGTCTGAAATAGTACAGGGTCTCTCTTCTGAGCAGGGGGTTGGACTAGAAGACCTCCAAGGTCCCTTCCAACACTGGTATCCTGTGTATTCTGTTATATTTTTATTTTGAATCCTTCAAGGAATCGAGTTTATTGAATGTAGCATTTTATCAATCTGGCGAAGCATGGTGACGATCATGATCATCAGAGGAGAACTTCCAGATCTTGTCCAACCACCAGAGAACAGGAACGAAGGTCAGTCCGGGCTAAGGATTTATTTATTTATTTTATTTGTTAAGATTTTTATACCGCCCTTCTCCCCGAAGGGACCCAGGGCGGTGCACAGCCTTATAAAACACATGG
>JANHFO010008204.1:244463-257169 GCA_032468095.1 Pareas carinatus | reverse complement strand
TCTAGTCCAACCCCCTGCTCAAGCAGGAGACCCTATACCATTTCAGACAAATGGTTGTCCAATCTCTTCTTAAAAACGTCCGGTGTTCAAGCAGCCACAATCTTTGGAGAAATTTGCTAACAGTTAGAAGACTCGCCTCCAGAAATTGTGGGTGCTCCATTACTGGAAGGTTTTTAAGAAGAGATTGGACAGTCACTTGCCTGGAATGGTATAGGACAGTGATGGCGAACCTATGGCACGTGTGCTCCAGCCCTCTCTGTTGGCACGCGAGCCAAGTGCTCCAGCATTGCGCTAAAGCTGAGCATGCTCAGAAAGAGAATAGCAGCACTGGGTGATGACATCACAAGGCCAAGTACATGCTCATTAAGAGAGTAATGGCGCTGGGCAATGACATCACAATCCATGATTCATTAGCTGTGACTCATCTAGGCACTCGGTACCTAAAAGGTTAGTCATAAAAATATAATTTACTAGCTTCTGATACACATGCTTCGCTACAGTGCTCTCTTTCTTCTCTCTCTCTCTCTCTCTTCCTTCCCTCCTGTTCTTCTCTTCCTCTTCCCTTTGCCGATCATCCGGCACCACCTTTGTCAGCAGGCAGTTGCGCACACCACCTCAACTGTCCGGTGGTGGTTGCGCCCATTTCCCAGGTTAGTGCGCCCCGCCGGCCAGCTGATTGGTGGTGGTCACACCCCTCCTCCCCAGCGCTATACCGCCAGCTGATTGGCAGGGCAACCGATCCTCTGGCAGCTCTTCCGAGCAATCTTCCCACACCCAGGCTGGGAAATTGAGTCAGACTACTACTGACGAAACTGTTTGGATTGTGCTCTAACTCTCCACTTGTGCCGCTGCTAATTCAAAATCAAAGAACAGGCTGCCCTTCAATCAGGAAAGGCTGCGAAAGCCCTCCATCCAGGAGAAAGGAAACAAACGATATTTTGTCCAATCACAACCTCTGGAATAAAAAATCGAAATAACTCATGTAAAAATTAATATTTTGAAAAATCCTTTCTTAGTGAGCGCCTAGATGCCAAGATGAGCAGATCTACCAAATTTCAGGTTTGTATCTTTAATAGTTTGGGAGATCTGTTGATGAATCAGTGAGTGGTATTTCGCATTTATATATATAGATTGATGATAATTAAAAGGTTGTAAATTAGCATTAACCATAGTATATATTTAAGGTTGCACTGCTACCTTGTAATGTTAAAGGTTTCCCCCGCATATGAATGCTAGTTGCGACCGACTCTAGGGGTGGTGCTTATTTCCGTTTCTAAGCTGAAGAGTCAGCACTGTTCAAAGACATCCCTGTGGTCATGTGGCTGGCATGACAGAACGTCTAAGGCCCACGGATCGAAAGCATGTAAAAATGCAAGCAGAAAAATAGGGACCACTGCCACCTTACGAATGAATTATTTTCATTTTTCTTTCATTTTTACATAAAGCAAAAGCAAAAAGCTTTCCAAGTTTTGATTAAAGTTTTCAGGACAGGCTTACACTGATTATAAACCTTCTGCAACTTTCTGATAAGGCTGCCTGGAGGCAATTAAAAACAATAATATCAGCTCCTGGATTTTTGCTGAGATAATTGTTTAAACGTTTTCAAAACTGTCAACTAACCTAAATATCTAAGAATCCAGAACCAGAGCTGCAGACAGAGAGATACAGAAATGAGTTTAAAAGTTGGTATACTTCAAAATCTGTTTGAAAAAGGTGGCTCAGTGCTTGTGTATGGGAAAATATAGCACCTTTTTAAAGTAGCAGAGACTCATGAAGAATCCTAGGTATAGTTATAAGTATTTATTCATAGGGATTTGAATTCTCAGGTTAGGAAGATTAGCAAGGGTGCTGCAAAGCTACAGCCAAAAGTCTTGTAGAGAATTGAAATAAATGGATTTGAAATTTGAATTGTACTAAATAATTGTGAGTTGTTTTTTGAGGAAAGGTGAATGAATAGAAGCTGCTGCTTAGATCAGGGGTTCTCAACCTCCAGTTCATGGACCAGAAACCGGTACACGGCATCCCAGCAAGCAAGCCAAGACCCATTGGTGGGATGCAGGCAGCATGCAAGACCATGCTCCTCCAGTCTTCAGAAAGACCTTTTCCCATGGAACCAGTCCCTGGTGTCCAAAAGGTTGAGGGCCACTGACTTAGATCAACATAGCCCTTCTACATAAACACTGAATATAATAGACATTGGAACTAACTCTATAGAATGCTAAAGTGTAACATTTTTCTAAATGTTTAAAAGCTCAATTCAAGTGTGACTCCTGATTTTCTTTACGATAGAGAAGTAATTTGCTTCCTTCGGGATTTTTTACAAAAATTCCTAAATAGTCTTGAACTTTGGAATTTCCTGGTATCCCCTAGGAAATCCTGTCCCCATCCCCCTGGTCTGAATCTGGACTTGTGGTTTTTTTTCAATATCAGTCAAGACAGCCGTCCTGCCACTTTCGGACATTAGAAAGAGACGTGTTCTACAAACTGATCTGAATACATTCTAGGAAGTTTTGCAAACTGCTTGCCGCAAAGTCAACATGAATTTCATGCGGTCTAATTTTAAACCTGAAACACTTCGCCGCTGTTAAAATGGCTTTTATGTAAAACCTTCATTTTAAATAGCTCTAATTATACCATACAGTGAGAAGCTTTTAGCCAATGCATGTTTCTAAACAGAAGAGGGGTTTAAGATGCATCCCTTTCTAAACAGAAGTATTTTAAGGAAGCCTCAATTTGTTGCTTTATAAAACTTCAACATCCAGTTTCCTTTTTTTTCCTGAAATGCGGAGTACCTATTATTCCTAATAGAACATTTTAATAGGCATTGTAAAATCTTTTATCTGGATGCATAATGAGAAAATTCCTTCCAAAGCTACTTTGTTAGCATTTTAATAAGAATGCCCAGTTCAAAGCTGGATAAATTTAAGAAGCCGGTTCTGACTGATATTAGCAACTCTTAAATATCCTTAAGATAAGCAAAAATAAGCCTTTCACAGAAGCTACTTGGAAGGAGAAACTTATTAAGCACGAATACATGTTTAGACTCCTTTGCTTCAGCTTAATTAGCTAACATGAAAATAATATATACAACATAATCTGAATGGTTTCAAAATCAGAAGTACTTTAAATATATATATTCTAAGAATGGCCATGCTTCTTATATCAGTTTTTCTCTACCATGGCAGCTTGAAGATGTGTACTTCAGCTCCCAGAATTCCCTAGCCAACATGGGAGTTGAAGTCCATATATCTTCAAGTCACCAAGGTTGAGAAAGGCTATTCTATACCCTTGTTTCCCATTCCTGCTAATCTATATGCAAACTCAGCCTCCACCCACAACAGTAGTCCCACCCAGATGGCAGCATGAGAATGACAGCTTATCTTTTGGCAAGATAAAGACAGGACTAGAAGCCGGTGGCTTTATAACAGCATATTCCTATTATTGCAGCATGGAAATCAGCAGCCTCTGGAATGACCTTACCCCCACAATACGTATCATCTCTGACCTTCGGACCTTCCGCCGCGCCCTGAAGACCCACTTATTCCACCAGGCTGGTTTAGCCTAGCCCTAGTCCTCCGATTTTTATTTGAGTTTTATATTGGGTTTTAAACGTTTTAGTCATTTTAATCTGATGGAAATTATTTTATCATCCTGCCCATCTTTTATGTAGGCCATATGTAAATTTAATATTTTTAAGATTGTTTTTATTGTGTTTTGTGTTATGTATTGTATGTTAGCCTGTTAGCCGCCCTGAGTCCTTCGGGAGAAGGACGGGGTATAAATCCAAAATAAACTAAACTAAAAACTAAAGTGTCAAGACCTGACTCATACCTTGAATCAAACAAGGATAAGGTTATTGTTCTTTTTAATTTTTATTCCTTATCATTATCACCATTAAAGCCCTGGTCTGGATTCCTTCTCCTCTCCCACCTCTCATCCCCTGACATTAATATATGCTGTGTAAAAACTGGGAATGGTAAGACAGGAACCAGCAGATTCTGGCTAAACTGAACTATTATGTAAGCATAACTCAGTTGCTTCCAAAAATCATCAAAAGACCAGCCAAGTATCCATTAACTCAGAAGAGGAAAAACACTATAATTTAAACTCTAGAACATACTTAGACAGAGATACTCTGATTTATTTCCACTGAAGTGAGTAATCAGCTGTTGAGTGTAAGGCACATACTTATCTGCAATAAAGTTTTTCAGCTATCTGGTTCATAACTGAGAGTTTAGTTTAGTCAAAGGCTGAATTATGAATTAAGTGTCTGGATAATTCTAGTTTACTGCTAATTTTAGGATTATATTATGGCTGCAGAACCTCCAGCAAATCTTTTTTAATTGTTGGACAAGTCAACAATGCCTTGCTCTGGAATCAGAACCAAGTGACAGTGATGTCTCTTGGGATATAATTCACCACAATTGATGGTTCTCACACTATTGCAGGCACAAGAAATCTTCAAACATATTGGAGCAGCTGTCACAACTCTCAAATGCTAAATATCCACCTCTGACAAATATGTTGAGAATCCAATCAAGCATATTGCCTTCCTCACTCAACATAAACTTTTAAGGCCCTGAGACAATCATCTGAACCTCTGTTCAACTTCTAAGTAGGAGTATAAATAGAAGTTTGTACAATAACTGTTGTGAAGAATATCAGAAGCCACTTCTTTGTATCTTTTTTCATTCTTTTCTATATTTCTTTAACATTGTTTTCCTTTTCTTGCACTTTTTGCCTTTTCTTTGATTTTTCTTTTTCTTCATTATATTAGTTTGTTAGTTTGTGTTCTTGTTTAAGTAAAATTATATTCAAAAAACAATAAATAGAAACAAATACAAAATTGACAGGAAACAGAAGCCTTTCATTTGTATGACTTATTAAAATAGGTTACAGTGCAGAATCTTCATATTCACAATTCTGATGAAACAGCCATGGCCTTTTTTACCATTCTACATTCTCTTACAGGCCTTGTTCATTTATCCCGTTGAATAGTCAGCACTCAGTGACTGATAATCATGCCCTATTCTCATCAAACTGCTTTTGAAATCACTATTATCATAGTACATCGATTATAAGACGCCACCGATTATAAGACACACCCTTATTTTTCTAAGTTAGAAATTTAAAAATTGAGATGTCTGCTCCCTGCTGGCATTTCAAATATAAGACACACCATGAATACAGAGACACCAAAATACGAAAATATATGCATCTTATAATCGATGTAATACAGTATTTAGGGAGTTTCCTTATAGCTTCATAAACGTCAATGTTCCCTTAAGGTATTTAACAATTCCTTCTAACTATAAACAAGGACATTTTTGTTATATAAACCAACTAAATATCAGGAAGTAATGCAATATTACTCCATTAATATTGTGTTAACAAATGCATATCTATCCATTAATTTATCTAATATTTTTCTGCTGCCTTGTGACCTAATGACTATTTATGTGTCATAATAAGAAGCTCTCCATTTGTCATTCTGAACTTGCTAATAAGCAATTTCGGCAGATGGCCGTGAGTTCCAGTAGAAAACAGAAGAAACTTCTTTTATGTTCTCACTGTCTCCGTAGTGTTCTTTTGTAACCTTCTGCTTTGTCTTTTTTTCTTCTAAAATAACACTCTGTCCTGATTAGAAAAATGGGCCAAGATCCGGATCATTTCAGCTAACCTTTTCTGGTTTTTTTTTCAGTGCTCTGACATTTTTTTGTTCCCTTTCCAAATATGGCTTTGTTTCAATCTATTTTCTTCACAAATGCTGGTACGGAGCCAAAAAAGTGTCAAAAAGTGAGCTATGGGCTCTTCCTCATATCTGTATTAAGGTCTGTCCTCCATTCTTGGTGTGTGAAGAAAAGTCAACAAACTGCAGCAACATTTTTAGCAGAAATGATGTTGGATCTATTACATAGGCATAGAAGAACAACTCCATTTGTATAGTTTTGCTGGTTCAGAGATCTTCATGATGGATCTAACTGACAGGTAGAAACTCTTCCTGATTTGAAGAGATGGTTTTCAGGTTACATTAGTGGATAGTCAAGCACTCAATTTGCACAGAACATTCAGAAAAGACTATTGATTTGATTTCAAAAGCATTTTCAATAGCATTCCTCTTTAAATTGGGTAAACCTGGAAACAACAGAGAAAAAACTTTAAGCTTATTAATTCTTCGTTTCCAGGTTGTAGCTTTTTAAGCTTTTCCTATACAATTCAGTAGGGATAGTAATGTTGCCATTGGATTGCCCAGAAAATGCAATGATGTTTGGGGATTTAAAATCTTACCTGGATATTTGTGAAAACCAGCAAATCTTAAACAGAATCCTGTAAAGTTAAAGTCCTCTTAATTTTTTAACATCCCTTAAAGTTGAATCAAATGCTGTAGGAAAGTGACCAGTCCTAAATTAAAAATAAGCAATGATTAATTAATTATTCATTACTTTATTTTTCAGTAAATATGTACCATAAAGCCCCACTTGCCTTGCACAACATTTTACAAAGATTTGTAAAACAAAAGTCTGGAGAAAACAGAAAGGAAAGTACGGTAATTAGAGGAAAAGTGTTGTTCTTAATTCATGTAACCACTTCTGTTTCTACAGTATTTTTTATATGGTCATTATAGAAATGAATATAAGGCTATTTCAAGGACATCGGCAGGATTAATTTCCATTTTGAATGCACACAGTTGGTTTCTAAATTAGCTACTCCGCTCAGCAGAAGATCTTGACAGTAACTGTAAACTATTCAGTAAAGATCTCTGCTCCTTGTTACAATAGGAGACTAAAATAAAATCCTGCAAAAATACAAAGATGCATATTTCAGAAGCAGAAATTATATAAAACTGCCTACCTATGCTAACGAAACATTTCCATCTAAACAGTGGAATGGCCTTTTATCTTGAAGTTAATAGGTCTGTATCAAATAATACTAGCTAATATTAAAAGTGTCTTTGGTTTAGAGCTATCATTTCTGGGCTGCCTAAATCACAACTGCTTGTTAATAGCAGACATACAAAAAAAAGGCAAAATACAGTACTCCAGATTTTTGCAGCTAGTTATAATATGCCTATTCTAAAAGGAGAAAAAAAATAAGAGCTAACACTTCTTTTATCCCCAAATTGAAAGTCAAAAGAGGAAGGCTATATAGTAATTGATGCTTACTCAATGAGCAATTACTTTTCTTGTATTTTCTGCTATAGGAATATCTTTCAACCCCCTTGGGGTTTATTCCAGGAAGTGGACAACAGCACAAAGGACTGTTTTTGAATAGCTGCTCGGTGGCAGTGCACAGGTAAAAATATAGCTATAATAATCTCTTAGTGATCATGCAAATATACTGTACATACAAATTTTCACTTGATAAACCAAAGATAACACTGGAAGGCATTTATTTAATGCATCATATGTGATATTTACATACTCTAATATTCCTATTATTCATATAACTTTTCCGTTTTCATTTTTACTACTATCCATAAGCAAGGATTGGTGTAATAGCGAATGTATAGTATTATATGACAATCTGAGCTACAGCAAAGTCGTAAAAGACTATGGAATATAATCCATTATGTTTGTCCAGTGCCAGTTGGTAGATTTAAGATTTCCATCTTCCTAATAAAGAAAGCCCCCTATCCAGCTTCTATGCCTAACAGAAGACTAAACCCCCTGCTCTTTAGTCCATCACTTTAACAACTGTACCACACATACTTTCAATGGTTAGTATAGTCCTATAGTAATCATTTATTTATTTATTATTTTAATTTATATACCGCCCTTCTCCGGAAGGACTCACACTGGATATGTGAGCATGAACAGCATCTTTCCGACCCCCAGGAATTTAGTTGGAGGAGCCCCATCCCATCTTTATTTATATAAATGGAACCTCTTATTGATATCTGTAAAGCTATCCACATTTTAATGCAGCAATGGTAATTTATCTTTTGATGCTATCAACTTATCTATTAGATTTCTTTGCTGCTCATCTTGTCCAGTTCCTCATTCCAGCTATATTGTAGCTTGAACAAGTTGTGTTGTCTGAGATGGCAAACTATACAACAAAGGATATACAAGATCAGTGTTATTTGGAAATTCCATAGAGCTGCTAGAGTACTTTGTTTGCCTTGAAATACAAAGCTACTCAGATGATGGTCAAAGGAGAAACAAGGCAATCTTAAAAATATCAGAATGATAAACAGCATGTTCTGTGTCAGACCTAGACGTAAAGAACAAAAGAAAGGAAGGGAAAGGCAATAATTTACATCATAGCAAGCCTGTAATTTGTCCTTAAAATTCATTACATATCCAGTGTGCAATCTAATTAGTGATTTGAAGATTTTTGTAATTCTTCTGAAGATTGCAAAGTATATCTGTATAACATGGGTTGCACGCCATAACCCTTTAGACACTTTTCTAGATCATTTTCATTTATTCATTTAGTAAGTCTAACTATTATTGAAGTACCTAGATCAGTGTTTCTCAACTTTGAAAACTTTAAGAAACTAAACTATGAGGCCTCATCTCCCAGAATTTTCCAGTCTGCATGAGAAACTCTGGGAGTTGAACTCTACACATCTTAATGTTTAGAGGCTGAGAAACACTGGTCTCTAACACTTCAGGCTTTAGGTTTATGGTCAACAGCTTTATGTAGTGGGCAGAAGGCAGAGACGAGGCTTGAGTTAACCAAAACGGGATTTATTTAAAGGACAGCAAGGTGACTCGAACACAGTCAGAAGATGTAATCAGAAGCTGCTTTGCAAGCTTGCAAGCTTTCCTTTTTATACTTACTGACAGGTCACAGCTGTTACCAAGCAGGAGCTGGGATTTCCCTACTTCTTCCCAGACCCTGGGAAGAATTGATACTTTGCAAGATAGACTCATTCTTTGCAAGCAGTTCTTGTTGTGCAAGATGCAAGCCAATACACAACAAACAGACTAAATGTTTTCCATATACCTACTTTCCTAAGTCTTACAGAGAAACAGCATTGTAGGAAAGAATATTTGGTAGCATGTAATTTATAATGTTACAATTCTGATATTGATTTATTATGTATTTGATAGTAAATAGGTAGTCATACATTCACTTCTGTCAGTTCCTGGAACAAGGAGCTATCTGCTACTGAACTATCCAATGGGAATGAGTCAATGGAGTTGTTGCAATCACCGTCTTAATGAGTATTGTCCCAGCAGGGTGAGATTTAAGAATTTTACAGCTAATTTACCTGCCTCAATTTTTCCTGACTTTGTCTGACTTAAACTAAAACATGGAATACTGCTGCTGTTTCTATCAGAACAGAAATGGAAATAGAAGGCTTTGGGCTGATGAAGGGGCATGGTTCATCTGGATTGATCAGAACGAAACACAGGAGTTTTCCCATATCAGATTCTGAAGTTCTGGAGAAGAAGATCTTTTTTTAAAATCAGATCAGGGTTAGACCCTGATGAGTCTCAACACAATAGCATACCATTAAGAATTTAGGGCAAGGGTTGAAATAAATGGTCTAAATAGCCTCTACCAACTCTATGATCCTGAGAACCTTCATAAACTGTCCTATCCTGGCCCACTGTGTATTCTGTTATAAAGATGGGAAAACCATATTTGGATCTTTTTACCTCTTTTGGATTAAACAGAACAATGCATACCATTTCAACCTGCTAGACATTTTTTATCTGGCTTAACTCAAATATTTGCATGCATAAAGATATGAAATTGTTGACATATTCTATCATTCTAGTTTAAGAATTGTTGACAGGATTCCTAAAACTTGTTATGAAGTGTTGCTGCTTTCTGTTATATGCCTTTATATTATTTTTCAAGGTTGAAATCCTTTTTAAAGGAAAAGAAAGAAGATACAGCACTTTCATAGATGCTGAATTTATGCACTAGTTGTTCTCAAATAACAGCAATACTTAAATTCCAGAAGCTGAAATCCCATTCAGTATGTTATGACCATTCTTTTATTTTTGAGAAAATAGTATTCAGCAATAAATATATAATATAAGCATGCTTAAGAAAGTTGGATGCTTATATGACATTGAAAGGTTAAACATAATTCTTAATACAATTATCTCCAATATTCTTTATTTCTCTCCTTCCCTATTTACCGTCTAATTTTATTCTGGCTATTTTATTGTGAAGGTTGCTATTTGCAACACAAATAGCATCTTTAAATTTATTACATTCTATTGGCTAGCACTGAATTCAAGCAACATAAATTGGATTATCATAACTGAATTATACAACCTCTGAATGTGTAACTACTTAGGTGCATTAATAGATAAAATGGAGATTTGAAGAAATCAAAGCTTTCCTAACTCCCAAGCAGATTAATTTAGCTAGTCCACATAAAAATGGATAATGAATAGACGTGACTTCTTAATGTGTATCTTTTTATCATTTTAAATTTACATGAAAAAAATATTTTTTTGTTTCTACTTAGCCACAATATGTTATATTAAAGTACTACTTTCATGTTAAAGGGGGTGGGATTTGCTGAACAATCTTTTATTTTACTTGAGCTTCTTGGTGTTTTAAAAATGAGAACAAGTTTAATTGGAAGTTATTCTATGCTGTTTGATATTATAGTGTACATTGGAACAACAGGATATAAAAAATGATATCAAGCAATGCCTCTCAGCCAGGTAGCTGCATGACCAGGTATTTGCCAGGCATATCCTGAAATATATTAATTTCTAATAAACTTGAAGTAAGAGTTTCAGAAGAATTACTTGAAATATTTCACATTAATACAAAAGTGATCCATCACCTCTGGCAACTTACCATCTTCCTCCATGTAATTGCAAAATTGTCTTTCTCTAGGTCCTGAAGCTAAATACAAGCAAGGGTCTAAGGTATGCTTAAAGAGCTTAGATTATAAATTGAAAACTTTTTATTTATATTATGCATCACTGAGGGCTGAAGACCTGTTTACTCTTGGTTTCATTTATTATATTAGACTGTAAGGTGAGAAAAGTTATACATATAAGTTGCCTTTTTCCTGATCATTAACATAAAAGAAGAGTGATGACATTTCCTATATATCAGTGATGGCGAACCTATGGCAAGCGTGTCGCAGCGGGCACACAGAGTCCTCTCTGCTGGCACGTGAGCCAATTCACCCCAACATCGCGCCAGAGCTGAGCATGCTCAGAAAGGAGTAGCGGCACCAGGCAATGACACCACGGGGACATGCGCATGCTTAGAAAGAGTAGCGGCACCAGGCGATCACTAGCCGCAACTCATTAGTCACGATTCATCTGGGCACTCGGTGTCTAAAAGGTTAGCCATCACTCCTATATATCAATTATACTAGCAAATTGAAATGTTATACATAAGATTCCCCCCCAGCAATTTCTGAAATGTTTTGCAATTTAAATACTTTTCTTTTTTGTCCACTGAAGGTAGTTGTATGATAAAAACAATCTGCTATTCTTTTCATGTAGAGTTGAGAGAAACAACTGTAATGAAAAAATAGCAATTTTGAAATTGCACAATTGTGTATAATGCTTAAATTAGGTTAAATATAGAAATATTCTTCCAAAGTTTATTTTATTTATTTTTTATTTTAATATTTATATCCCGCCCTTCTCCCCAAGGGGACTCAGGGCGGCTTACAGGCAACAATTAAAATACAAATACGATACAATACACATTAAAACAGTTTAAAAGAAAATTAAATTAAGCCTGCCTTTAAAAGGGGGGGAGTACAAAATTATAACCATGCGAGGTGTGCTAATAAACTCTAAAGTCAGCCATTATCCTTCATTTTCATGAAGCAAATAATCTAGCCAATAGTTTAATCCTGACTACGTCGATCTGGTATCATGAGTTTAAGTTCAATGCTGACGTAGAGATTACAGTGTATAGAGAAAAGGTACGGGTGAAAAACTGGAAGCAAATTAGTAAATCAAATGAAATTCTAGGTAACTTTGCTTGTGTCAAGTTTAAAGCACAGATCCCCAAATATTTTGTCCAACAGGCAAACAATATATATTGCTGTGACTGCTATGGAACTAGGTGGGACTTACTAATTTCTCAAAATTTCTTCTACAGCAGATGGCCAGCCATAAAATAAAAAGTTAGGAGGAGTATTGGCATAAAACCAACGGAACCATCCACCAGTTCATTAGTGACCATGAAGTCAAAGCCCTTAGACATCTTAGGAAGATTAGTATAATGATACATTAGACTGGTCTTGAACTGTAAATTAAAAATTGATAAAGCTACTGGGAATATAATTGTGGATTATATTTCTCAATATAATAATAATACATTCTTGATCCAGTTCTACAAATGGATGGAAATAATCTTGCCATTATAGGTTTTGAGAAATATTTTTCCCTCATGGTTCTTTTGCTCTTAATTAAGATAAGTTCAACAGTAGTTTAAACTCATCAAAGAGAATTCATGGTTAGATGCTATCCTGTCCTTCTTGATAGAAATATGATCATTTCCCCATATCCAGTGGGTAAAAAAAATCTGCTTATGGAGGATCTTCTTTAGTGGTAATTTAGATATTAGTAACATCAACTCTGTATGTGATGCTAAAGAAAGGTGGGGGGAAAGAGAGAGGATAAGATGTTAACACATGTTGCAAAAAATTTAATGGTAATTCATTTCAGGAGAATCAGAGGCTGCTTGGGTCTCATGTAAATAATGAAAATAATGAAACTAATATAAATAATTTCTTCTCCATTTGGAAAGAAGG
>JANHFO010008204.1:184464-198260 GCA_032468095.1 Pareas carinatus | reverse complement strand
TCTCTCTTTATGTTAAGAGAGAAAGTGTGTTCAACCACACAAGTATTAGATTAGATTAGATTAGATTAGATCAGATTTGTATGCTTATTAAAAAAAAGACATATTTGTTAAATTATGGAACATATCTGTCTACATTCAAATCTTCTCATGCGGGAGCCACTGGAGATATACCATAAAATAAAAACAAACAGACTAACTGAAGCTGTGCTGCTTCATAATGTGTGGTTAGGATGTGCGGAGATTAGTTCTAGTTATGAATTCCAAAGTTATATTTTTTTCCTGCTCTTTTTGAAGAGATTGAGTGATCTTCACTATGTCATAATGTTTTGTATGTTTGCTTTTTAACGGGATCCACTTCCCTCTGCCCTTATCTGTCTTTGTGGCTTCTTTACCTTCCTTCTCCCTAAGACTATTCCTAATAGATGCTCAAGTGTACACGATACAGAATGATCATATTAGCAAGCTCTAACATTGAGTGAAAATGTAAAATCAAACAATAAGCGCAGTTGACTTAAAGCAGGTGATCTCACCTAGTCTACCTTGGACTGGTCAAAACAGCTAAGCAAGGCTGAACTGGTTAGCCCTTGGAAAGAGAGTACACTGGTAATTCCCAGGACTGTAGGTAGTTTTTTTTTTTTTAAAAATCCCCATTGAAGATTTATCAACCTGTAATATATAACCTCAGAAATTAAAGCTCTGCCTTAAACGTTTGTGTTTGTAAGTTACTTTCTGAAGCAATATATGCATTTTTGTTGCCTTTTAAAAAAAATAAGTCATGGGCTTGCAAAGTTTATAGTAGACAATTTTGCATTACAATTATCAATCCAGTGATATCTTGCTAAAGCCTGTTTTAATCAAATGTTTGCATTCAGTTTATTAAAAATATTACTAAAATTACTTTTTCCAGTACCTAAGTGTTGGTGTAATTGAGGTGATTTGTTTTGTTAATAAAGTTATTAATTTCATGTGATATATAATCCTACCTGTTATGATATGGGGTTGGGAATCTCACAGAAAGCATATTCATTCTGGTCTTATTCTTACTGTGGTTCAGAAACAGAATGATTTGTAGCTCCATCTTGCATTAAATTGTCCATCTTAAGACATCCTTATTTATTAAATTTAATCCCAATTATAAGATGTTCACTAGTTTACAGTAATGAAACATAAAACCTCCACAGTAGAAACATTAAATTATAAAACTATAAAATCATAACACCTCCCCAACGTATCCACTAGATCAGAGGTTTTCAAACTGTGGTCTGTGGACCCCTTAAGGTCCATGGCAAGTTGCTAGGGGATCAGCAGACAGGTCAAGAAAAATTTGGAAAAAGTAATGCACATGAATTGTCGATTAGTAATTAGCTGAATTTGTGGGAATGGGATCTGCCATGTAGCAACGAAATGTTTTGGGGTCCACAGCTTGAAAAAGCCTGAAAACCTCTGCACTAGATGACATTCATCATCATCAATGATCCAAGGAAGTTCTATTTTCAATTGTCTCTGGAAGAGTAAAATTAGGAGGGCACCTCAGTTCAAGCATGGGCCGTTCATAAGTATAGGCACCATCACAAAAAAGCAGTACCTATAAGCTTCCAAAGTACACACCTTGGGGAGCTGGGAAACTACCAACAGTTTCTCAAGATAAATGTAGATGGATTCTGATTGAAGAAAGTCCTAAAGATATTTCAGTACAAAGCTATTTTCAACTTTCAATCACCAGCATCTTAAATTGCACTTAGAAGTTAATTGGAAGCCAGTGCAGGGTATAATGATATATTAATAACAGCAACTGCCAGGCAAATGAGCAGGCAGCTGCATTGGGCTAATTGAATCTGTTGGGTGGTCTTGAAGAGCAGCCTCACTTCAAGCACACTGCAGTAATCCGGACTCAGGATGATGTGTGCAAAAATTAGGTGTCCCAGGTGTCGTGTCTTGGACCTGGTCCAGATAACCTGCTTCTAAAGTGCTTGAATCACAGTTTTTGTAGCAGGAATAGAGAAGCCTAGAGGGTGTAGTCAACTGTAAATTTTCTTCTGCGCACTTCTTACTTACACCCCATTCTATCCTAACCCAGACTGAATAAAGTTTCTTTAAAACAAAATAAAAAACAGTCACAACCAGATCTAAGTCACTAAGACAGCAGAATCCAGAATTTTTATAATAGTTAAAAAAATTCAATTTGAAGATCACCCAGTCCTTGTTCACATCACCATACTATTTTTCTCTGTTATATTTGTTTCATAGTTTGGCTGTTACAAGCCCCAATGGGTCTTTTCTTTCTGTCTGCTTATATAGGTATTAATCTTTTTATCCCACCATTTTGTTTATATAAAAAAGTGCCCTCCCGCAATGAAGATGGGCATTGCTCATTAAAGATTACAGAATGATGGCAGATGTGGCTGATTGAAGCCTTAGGGGAGGTAGCAATCTTGTATCTGCTTGAACCAGCTGATAAGCATCTCTTCCATCTTCCATCCTACATTGCCAGCCTCCCACCACTGGTCCTTTGACTTTACTTCTGATGCCCTGGCTGACAAAATCAACAGATTTTAGACACCTTTCTGTTGTCACTGGAAGTTGTAAGCTTAAGGGAAAACCATTCTTTTAACGCCAATTGATTCCGATTGTGTTCTATTAAGATGGTGCTGATGTTTAGCAGCTACAATCTGTCTCCTGCTTGACCCTTGAGGATCTTCCAACAGTGCACCAATCGCTACTGCAATGACTTTGCTGCTATGTCTTTGCATAATGTATCCAAAATATGCTACCGGTAAGACCTAAATGGAAAATAAGCCCTAATGCTTCTTTTGGAGTAAAAATTAATATAAGACCCTCTCTTATTTTCGGGGAAATGTGGTATTTTGAGGATGATCATTGTTGCCTCAGTTGATTTGTTCTATGTACATTTGTTTCTTCTCCTTGTTGTCCAAAGCATTTGCATGAGTCTTCTTCAGCATCAAAGTTCAAAAACATAAACAGACACCTGTCTCTTCAAAGTACAACTTTCACTTCCTTAAATTGTCACAGGAAAGTCATTCCCTGCATGCGTCTGATCGTTGTAGGTGTAGACACATTACAAAATTTGAATATCTTTTCCTTGCTATCTTACCAAGTTCTAATCTGAAGCATCCTTCTTGAGTGCTGGTTCCTTTACTTATTGATATTCAATAATTATACTGATGCAGCTAAGGAAACTATATCTTGTTTCACTCAGGGCCTGATGTGCCATGAACACAACTTCATGGAGACATGGCAGGAAAAAAGATGTTGCTAGAGTATGTTTGTACCAAGATCTTTGCAGTAGCAACAAGCCAAAAGAGAAAAACTCCAAAAAAATCCCACTCTTTTGCCTGTTATTTCATTAAGGTTCACTCATCCTCAAAAAGTTCAGATTTGCTTCAGGAAAACAATATGATACTGTATTGTAAATCCTGGTAAGAGGTTCTGGATTTCTTACTCTGGGTCTAACTCCCAGGATTCCCCTTTTATTATATTTTGATAATTTTGTTAGTTACTGGTTTTTAGTTTCAGAATAAAAGCCTTTATAGAAGAATGATGGTTAGGAAAAGATTATACTATAGAAATTATACGATTATACACAGCATTGGATATTTTAATCCTTTTCTAACATTTTAAGGTTTAGAGCAAGCAATAAAATGTACTGGCTGGAAATAAAGTACTTTGCAGAATCTATAATTAATGTAATTCACTACCACTGGAATCATAATTATTAACCACACAGTTGAAGTTAGTTTTATCATTTGAAAGGGCTGAAGCCATTTATGGAGAATGAGTCCATCGGTGGCCATAACCTGTAAGAACTAAATGCGAAAGGGAAGAGGTAAAGGAAGACTACTAGCTTCTCGCTTATATAACTAATCACATTTGAAAACAGAATGCAAGGCTTAATGGATCTTTATTCCCATCCAAAATCTAGTCATGCCAACTATAAAATCATAGAATATATGAAAGATGAAATGTGGAAATAATTCTCAGTTCTCCTGAAATGGAACGTGCGTGAATTTTAACGATACATCAGCTGTGTGTTTTCTCCCTGAATCAATATACATGTTCTTTCCCCATGTTACAGTTTTCTTCTTGAGTCTTCTTTGTTTAAAATATTCATTCCACACCTACAACTAGGTCTTTATGATCAGTCTATTATATATAATATTCATAAATGTGCTACTTAGTTCTCTGGGAAATTATCCTTGCAAATTATATAAAGTATTTTAATTAATTTCTTTCCATAACAACTCTTAACAATATTCCATCATGATCCAAAATATGTGTGCAAATGGAAATATGATGAATTATGGTTTCACTTTTTTCCTATAAGAGATGGATGCTCATCTACTTAGATAACTGGCTGTTGGGTTGCTGTTGTTGTTTTTATTGATCAGTGACCTGAATAAAGACTTGACTTTATTTCCAGATAAAAATTTTAAAACTTTATAATTTTTAAAAAAATTAAAAACAGTGAAATCTTACTGCTAGGTTTAGAAGCGAGGCTGGAAAATTCTCAGCGAAAATAACACTTAGCCTTCTGCTGATGGGAGTGAGAAGCTAGAGGTTGTTTTCCTAGCCTTTTCTTTTTTGTTGTCTAATTGGGCAAAATTACCACATCAATTCTTGATTTGGTTTTTAGTTTTTTACCAGAATAATGAGGGAGCCTAGAATCCTGCAGAACCTTGACTATGTTTAACAGCCTTGTCCTTGCAAATCTCTCCCAGCAAATTATATCAGTTGAGAAAACAGTATCATAGAAATGTCATATCTACCTCCATTACAATATTCCAGGTGAATTTTGGGCAGGGTTCCTTCTTCTCCTCAATGTACAGAGTGATCTAAATCGTTGTTAGATTATTCAAGATATTCTAGACAAGAAGCATGTCTGCAATTACTGTCCCTGTCTTTATTGTAAGATTGCATTAACAGAATCTCACAAGTCTGAAATATACCCTCTCCTCCTTCTCATTTCTGTCCCCCTCCCAAAAAAACTAGGGAGGTTCCCATCTGAGACGCTTTTGCCTTCGGTCCCTCCTCCCTAGGTCTAAAATTTTATCAGACCATTGTATAAGTTGCTTCTCTTCCTCCTGCCTCTCAAGCTGCTTCCCATATATCATCACAATCATTCAGTAGTCCCTTGATCAGACTTCTAGGAAATGATCTAAATCATTTTTCTTCCCATAAATAATGGTGGATTTCAGGAATTCTGCAAGTCAACATTCTTTTATCTTCAGAGAAAAGGAAGGTGCATTACTGGCAAACAGGACATCAATTCTATAATTCAGTTCAGTAGTGTAAGTTCCACTATCTATATGCTGGCTGAGGAATTCTGGAAGTTGAAGTCCACAAGTCTTAAAAGTGGGCAAGTTTGGAGACCACTGGTCCAGGTCATTGTTGTAAAACAAAGGTGCCTTTTCCAAAAGGTACTTCAGTTGTGAACTGAAGAAGCTTCTTGGATGAGAAGCAAAAACGTTTTCAAAGGAAAAACAAGAAGATCCAGTTGCATTTTGGGGGAAAAACCTTTGCCACTCATATGAGGCATATTCTCCTGCACTCAGAAACCACATTTTTCAAAATTCAGCAGCAAAAGGACTGGTTTTCAATAAACCAATTGGTGGTTTTCTTTTTTTCAAACGTAAAAATTGAAATGGAAATGAAAAGCTTGTGGAACCTTTAAACCCTGCCTTCCCCCTCATCAAGCACATAGAATTTGTAAGGAAAAATAATTCATGTTTGTTCTAATAGCCTTTATTTGTTCTGTTTTTTTGTTGGGGGTGATTAACATTCACATAAAACGAAAAGGTAAGGGTGAACTGCAGCTATATTTGGAAGTGGGGATGAAGCAACCAAAGAAAAATCATAATTCATTGTTGCTTAAGTGTTGGGTTGGTGTTTATTTGCAGCCCTTAAATAACAGCCTTGTTCATTTTCCACTAAGGAATAATATTCAAACAGTTCTCTTACCGCTTGGATTTTTTAAAATGGCAGTTTAGTTATAATTTAGGGGGGAAATTGTTTTGTCGAATAAGTTTTTTAGAATCTTTTCCAACTGAATTGTTTAATGTAGAGTAGCTACTACATTTTGGTTTTTTTTTTTTTTGCCAGAATCAAAACCTCCATTTGGTGTGAATTTGAGGTTTGGGCCTTTGGGAAAAAGCTGATTTTAAACCCATTACTCATGCTGGGTTAAAGTTGCTAAGTTTAAAAAACCGCTCTAAAAATTTAGGCATTTATAAAAATTAAGTCAATCCAATCATTATTTTTAGAGACATTTATTAAAAATGTTAATAATTCACTTGGAAAATGAGTAATTTGAACAGTTCATGTGATAAGGAGGCTACTGTCTGGGCAGATCCATCCCATAATAAATCTGTTGGTCGGAAAGATGCCAAGGCATAGAATTGCATTTAGTTTAGGTTTACATTGCAGTTTTAAATCTGTAGCAGATTACTTACAGCAGGGGTCCCCAACGCCAAACCCCCGGTCTGTGGACCGACACCGGTCTGTGGCATGCCATCAGCCGGTTCACCCAAACAAGCCAAGCGTCATCTGGGAGATGCAGGCAGCATGGAAAACCATGCCCCCTCCAGTCCACGAAAAATCCTTTCTCCATGGAACCGGTCCCTGGTGCCCAAAAGGGTGGGGGCCACTGACTTACAGGAACACAGAAGCATATGAATACAAGAGCATTTTTGGCATCTTAAATTAAAGAATATATTTTTTTTTGGCTGGCTTGCTAAATAACTCTTAATTTTCTGCCTCCCTTGCAGGGGGAATGTTCTCAAAAGTGCCATGACATCTTTGTGCTGGAAACGGTTTGTGTCGGTTGGTTTTCTTTCGAGTTCCTTTTGCGCTCAATCCAAGCGGAGAGCAAGTGTGCCTTTCTGAAGACGCCGCTCAACATTATAGACATTTTGGCCATCTTGCCTTTCTACATCTCTTTGATTGTAGATTTGGCTTCTCCCAAAACCAGTGCCAAGCCCGGGGGTGCTGGAGTTGGAAACAAGTACCTGGAGCGAGTGGGGCTGGTGTTGCGCACCCTGCGAGCTCTTCGCATCCTCTATGTCATGCGCCTGGCGAGGCACTCCCTGGGGCTGCAGACACTGGGACTCACTGTGCGCCGCTGCACACGGGAATTTGGACTCCTCCTCCTTTTTCTTTGCGTCGCTATGGCACTCTTTTCGCCCCTTGTTTACTTGGCGGAAAATGAAATGGGCGCCAAGCACGAATTCACCAGTGTTCCCAGCAGTTATTGGTGGGCTGTGATATCCATGACAACCGTTGGCTATGGCGACATGGTGCCCCGCAGCATCCCAGGGCAGGTTGTGGCCCTAAGCAGTATCTTGAGTGGCATCCTGCTGATGGCTTTCCCTGTCACTTCCATTTTTCACACCTTCTCGCGCTCGTACATCGAGCTGAAGGAAGAACAGCAGCGCGCTGCTAATAGGCAGCCTCATGAACTGGAAGAAAGCAACCACCTTCCAGAAGACAGCAGCTCTCAGGACGATGAGTCCTCCTCTTCGCGGGGGAGTAACAGGGCAGCAATTCCCGCTGAAATGGAACGAGGAACCAAGCATTGCTGATACAAAGGAAATTGGAGTCTTGAGAAATAGAAGAGGAAAAATGAATGGAGAGGGATCTATGTTTTAAAGTAGGAGTCTCCAACTTGGCATTTTGAGACTTGTGGGCTTCAACTCCTAGAAATCCCCAGCCAGCATGGGAGTTGAACTTCACAAGTCTTAAAGTCGCCGAGTTTGGAGACCCTGATCTCAAAGTAAACACACTGCTTAGATACACTTTAACAATTAGAGAAGACTGCCTTTTCAGCAACAGCTTTCATGACCAAACATAATGCTGAGGACAGCTTGGCTTTAAGGTAACGTCCTTTAGAATTTCAGAGACTCTTCAGTATTAACGATGCTGCTGCTAATTGCGCTTTCAAAGGCAATTTTCAAACTTATTTCGTTGTGTGTGTGTGTGGGAAGAAATAACAGAGCTAATGTTTTTTTTAAAAGTATTCAAATGCAGATAGTTCTTCTTCCATTCACTCTATATAGAGCTAGGGAAACTGACAGATTGCCCAGCAGTCCTTTCATCCTAGCTGCATCTCTAGTGGATTCATGTCGCTGTGTTTATCATGAAGTATGCATAGAGGTTAAAAAGGGAATTTGCTGTATGGGTATGAAGACACTTTGAAATTAATTGCGAAGCCAATCTCTGCATTGCCCATGGTTTATTTTTTTCTTCAATAAAAAGCCCTGCTTTAGTTCTTCATGCATTACTGCTATTGGCCACAGGAAGCTTTGCACTTTAGCTTAGATCAGGAGTGGGCAATTATGGCCCCTTTACAACTTGTGAACTTCAACTCCCAGAATGCCTGAACCAACATGGCTGGCTAAGGAATTCTAGGAATTGAACTGGTCATGAACGGGCCATAGTTGACCACCCCTGGCTTAGATGGTGTTTCCTCTGCTCAGATTTAAATGTACATTGCTTTAAAATGGTTTTAGTTGGATTTTTTCCCCAGTACGTCAGATCCATTGGTACTAAGCCATGATATTTTTAAAACAGAGGAAGACACTTCTGAAACATATAGCTGGCTGGCTCCAGTCCACTTTAAACTAAACGGCAAAATTGGACTTTCATTTTATTCCAATAATCATCACTTGCAATGTTAGGTTAAAAACTGGGAAGCTTTTGCTCTTGTCTTTCTCAGAATGTTACCAATAATAAAAAAATTGCATTCACAAAAACAATATAATTGGCCTGGAGTTGAATATGGGACAAACCACAGAACATCCGGTTAAAGTTAGCCCTGGCCATCGCAAATATGCACAATAAAGGAGGAAGCACAAAGCATTTGCACTTCTTAATTTCCTGTGTTTGCAACAAAAGATTTGTTCCATCGGCCATGTGGGATTTAAAAAACATGAGATAAAAGCTTTGGGTTTGGATGGATTTTGACCATGCAGATCTTTTCCACAGTTACAAGATGACCTCTCCACTGTGTTGGAAGCAACCGCACAAGAGTCACAATGAGCATATTTTTGAAGCATATTTTCCTACCGGAAGGCTGGAGCCTTTTACAGTAATTAGTAATTGTGGTGAATCCCAACTCCTGGATCTAAGCAAAAATTAAAAGAGCCATACCACTTTTGAAGATAAGAGGGTTCTAGTGCCAAAGGTACTAGTAGTAAAGCCGAAGCCCACTTACTCTTCCATTTGTATTGATTCTTGGTTTGCAAGATTGTGATGACGCTGGGAATTTATGCAGTCTTGTTTTGTGTGGCTGAGTTATACATGTCATCTGTTAGCAGGAAACATTGTAAAAAAAGAAAAAAAGCTTCTTCATTTCTATTTCCTGATTCTCATTTGTTCCAGTTTATTTTGAAAATAAAAAAGGAAAATAAAATTACCTTGTGGCACATAATCTAAAACTAGTTTTCTTTTACCTAGGGAAGCCATTTCTATCATGTAAACTATTTGTTTTCCATGTTGCAACCTCTTAAGTTCTTGTTATGTTCATTTAATATGTAGAACTGTATATAACTCACAATTTTTCACACAGAAAAGGGTTTCTGAGTTCATGCTGGAATCACAAGAACCTAGGAAAGAGAGGAGAAGCCAAGCTCACACTACAATAGAAATCCCTATTCCTACTTTGGAAGTGTGACAAATTAACAGTATAATTTGTTTCATTTTCCCGAGGTCTACTAAAATAATGTGATTAATTTGGAACCAATCTCTCTTCTAGCTTCAACGTAAGTTTAGCATCATATGTGATTCAGATATCACATTCTAAATCTAAAGCTTGTGAAGAGATTCTGGTGCTTCAAAGAAAGACTAGATAAAAAATTATCTAGTTTATTTTATTTGAACAAATAAAACCTTTCCTGCAATTTTTAAAATTGAAATTTGAAATAGATGTTTCCATCCTACAGTCCAATTCCTAACAAAATTCACCATGCAGGATTCATTGAATTAGAGCCAATCATAAATATTTATACTGTATTTGGGGCAATAAAGTATACAAAATGTTTTAACTTACAAAAATGTTCACAAGAGCAGTGTTTTGCTGTAACTAATGGAATAGAAGAGGAAGTCCACTGAACAAGGGCAAAGATCTATTCAGAAAGTTGTTATCCAGGTCTAGTTCTATGTGAATAGTATATGATAACTGCATATATTAACATCTAATTTATCATTAGATAATTGATATCTTGAAAAAATCCAGCTTTCGTTAGCAAAATGCACATTTCAAAGTATTAAACCCTTTAAACCATCCATTTTATAAGACTGACCCCTGAGTATAAATGAGGTGCTGTCTTTGAAATTTCTTTCACACCGGTGCACAATCAGTCCTAAACACACTAAAGAGCAGCCTTATTTCAACATCAGAAATGCAGTGAACGTTGTCAAGTTTTCCTATATGTATATATAAGTTAACAAAAGTTTTATTTCTCAAGTTCAGTATACTTTGGAGAAGAAAGCCTGACAGGCTAACCAAACCCACACACAACATTTCTTCCGTAATATTTGAAAAGAACAACAAATACTGCATCTGTGTATAACTTTTATTTTTTTAAAAAAATTCAAACTGACCATTAAGGAGTGCAATTTGATTTTCCCCCATACATTCAACATGTAGCTAAAATATACAAAAGTTCTTTACAGAATTTTTTTTTTAGGAAACCGTTTCTTAAATTGCTGAGGTGCTTTTTGGATACGCATACAGGTGTATCAGAGCTGCTGCTTGATGAGGAGTTCATCTATGGCTAGGAGAAGGCTTAAGCGAGTGATGGACAACCTTGTCCTATGGTCTCTTAGCATCTGGAGAACTTTTGAAATTTGATGGCAAAATAGCCAGTTTTCAGGGACATGGGTCATCCATCCTCTCCCTTCCCCAAAATAAGAGAAAATTGATTCTACTGCATCATTCGAAGGCATGCTGCACTTCTGTAGCTGATCAAAAGAGTCAGCTTTACCATGGTCTAATTAAAAGATTGGCCACTTTTGGTTTAGAATTAGGAATGTCCAACCTTGGCAACTTTTAAGCCTTGTGGAACTTAAATCCCAGAATTCTTGCGGGCAGGGGGATTCTGGGAGTTGAAGTACACAAGTCTTACAGTTGCCAAGATTGGACGCCCCGGTTTAAATGTTCAAGCCATGGCAACAGAAGTTTCATGGGAAAAACCCAGGCGATTGGCTGTCTTCTATGTGATGGATAGTTGTGATTCCACTGGATTGATGATCCGAAAAATATACGTGAGTAATGTTAAAATGGCTCTTTTCTTAAATACATGGCTATCTGAAGTTCAGGAGTAACCCACACAATTAAATACTGTACAAATGCGTAAACGTCTCTGGTGACATTAGTCGTTCAACTGCGATGTTCACAGCTTATATTTTAACATTGACAGCAGAAGTTAAGAATCTGTGGACAGCAACTCATCTGAAAAAAGAAGATGGAGTGTGTGTGGAATACTCTTACTTTTACCTTCAATAACACTTGTTTTTTAAAAAAGAGGTATTTGTATATATTCAGCCTACACTAACGTAAGATAGTTTAATCTCGTATCTTTTTTTCAAAAGACACCGGGAAAGCAAAGAGTATTATCCCATACAAAAATAAAACCTAGCATTGCAAATTTAATAAACTCTGCTGTGCAAGTAGAAATACAATCCTCGCTACAGCAGCACACCAGGAAAAATTAGGATGAAAATGTATAATTTAAAAGATGACTGCCACCCTGTTCTAACACAGAACATTTGTGGAAAAGAGAGCAATGCAACATTCCCATTCAGCCATGCCACATAAAATCAGCTTGCTAAGGTCACTTCAGGCACCAAGGAATAAGCAGCGAAGCCAGTCAACAGCACAAGTCTAGTCAACTACATCATTTCACACCAAGTTTCTATTAAAGCAGCTTTCCTGAGGTTTTATTTATTTTTCAGCCAGGCAGAGAGAGGTTCATTAAAGCAATAGTCAGTCAATATATTGCCTCATCCTTGCCTTGGCTTATCTCAAGTTGTTGCTGTCTAAGGAAGGGCTGAGTTCCTGGGCATTCAGAATTGCCATAGTGAAAAGCTTGTCCTTCAGATACGAAATATAGGAGATCACACACAGCCACATCAGATGTGCAAGTGGAAGAGATCAAACAAAGCTTCAGATAAACTCCCACTCTTGAAAAGATGGAATTTTGATGTCTTCACGTCAACTTAGGTTTGAAAGAGACAGACCACTGAAGCAAGGAGGAGATCCAGCTGAAAAGTTTGGGTCAGACTTGAATACCTTTTTTTTTAATAGTTGAGGGGAGTCAATGTAACAGGTAAATCGGCATTTAATAAAATGCCCCTCCGTGTAGGATATATCTAACAAAGCACATATAATATATTTTATGGCTACGAGAGTGGTTCCTGAACCACTGTAAAATGTGTGTGTGTTTGTGTGTGTGTATACATATATATAATTAGCTATGGAAGCAAATTTGCCTTGACAAATTAGTCGAGGAACTTTAAAAACAGTATAAGCAACCCTTTTCCTGCACCCCAATCAAATCCCAGAATAGACTTACATAAGTCTGGTGAACTCATTTTATAGATCTTTCAGTTTCTCTACTCATATAAGTGTGCCTTAAGGGCTTTTTCATCCTCCCATTTCAGTTACTGGCTATGGCGTTGCTAAAATGAAGCAACTTTCAAACCTTTAATGGACTGAGAATTACTATCATACTTTCCCCCTCATTTTTAGTGGCCCCACTTCTTCCCAAACATAAAATGACATTTGGTATTAAATATTTAGAAAAATATCACGCACAGACACTTCCTTTTTTAAAAAAAGTTTGCCCTATTATCCAACACTGAAGTATTGCTCTCCGTTCTCTATCCTGGTGTATTAAACCATCTCTTTCACAGAGAAAAAATTACTCAGATAATGTCTTTATCCTAAAAAGCAATGCTACTGTAGTTGACCTGTGCAACTTAAGAGTACAACTTCAAGAATGTCATTGTGCTCGCACTGCGAAGACAAGATTTATATAACTGAAAGTGGCTTTTCCACCAAACAAAAATACAGGAACAGAATGCAAATAATGCCTAAGCGAAACACTGATTTTTTTTCAAGCTCTTCTTTAAATCCTGTATAGATTGTTAGTAATTTTTCCAAGGTGTCAAAATTACTCATCCTTCCCAGCTCTCTGAAGACTTAGTTGCATTAGTCTGTTCTGTTTGGCTGTAATAGCATTTGTATCAAAATCACTAATCACTGATGTATTTATACATCACACTGGCCCAGCAGTATGAACATGTATCTTTAACACAGTTGCACAAAATCTATTTCTTGACGTTATTCACTAAACCATCTCTTTCCTACTATCAGTTCTTACAATCTTGCCAAGTGTCGCTACCACTTTTTTAAAAAAAAAAACACAGATTCTGCACTTTCATCTAAGGAATGTAAAATATTCCCAAAACATAGCCCATATACATATAAATAGGTAAATGCTTCAGACAAAATACTCCAACTTTTATGACTGACCTTTGAAAAGAAAAAAAATAGCACTGAGAATATTAACAAGCAGCCCTTGTGATACACACATTTGTCCGTGCACAGATATCTAGAGAACTGAGTAGAAGGGAAGAAGAGAGACCAAAACCTGTCACTGCAAACCGCAAAGAAGATAAACCCATTTCAAGAGCTAGTGAAAGAAGTGAGTGGGGGAGAGCCAGAAGATTCAGCTCAGGCCTTCTTAGTCTCTCAGCTCAGAAGCTAAAAATTGTGCTTG
>JANHFO010008204.1:145262-159178 GCA_032468095.1 Pareas carinatus | reverse complement strand
CCAGATATGGGATCTCATTTTTCTAGATTATTTCCCCCACCTCCTTTTTTTTGAGGACTGTGTAAATTCTCACAACTCAGAATTAATATATTACTCAAAAGCCAAAAAGATAGCTACACCGGTCTTTATTTTTTGTTTGGAATATTGTAGGTTGAAAGCCATAAAAACAGTCTTTATCCATGTTTTTTGTCTTTAAGAGACATATAATTATTCAGTTGGGAATGGATAATTCCCATCTGAAAGATTATCAAATGTGATTCCTTTCTGAGAATTTTTTTTTATCTCCCATCATTCCATTGGTGAGTGGGACTGCCATTTGAAAATGAAATCTGAAGGAATGACAACCTGATGAGAAAAAAAACTGCTGGAAATTATTTCATCTTTCCTAATAGTAAATTTAGGACAGTTTTGTCATGTAAGAAGCTTTCAGTGATCATTTCCCCCTTGAAAAACTAAAGCTTTGCACAATATCTTATGGCTAGAGTTAAAGGAAACTGTAAACCTTTTTATAAGTTAACTTCTTGCATCAAATATTAATATGATATTTTAAGGTAGAGATTAGGGGAAGAAATCAAGTTACCTAGGAGCTTAACCATGAACAAACTGTACTTGTTATTGAGGAGTCACTAATGATCCAAGTCTAATGCGGCTATTCTCATTTTCATCTTTTTCAGCTCTTACATAAAAAGAAGAATTTAGTGTTAAGCTAAGTACACCCATGGAATGATCAATTGGTTGAGGAAAGAAAACTGATTATGTATCTGTTCCCATTTCTACAGCAGAAAGGAAATTTCCTCAGGCCTTAGTTATCTGTCCAAATGGCAGTGTTCAAGCCTGCGTGTGGAGGGAATTCATTATCAAATTGGAGAAGGGATCAAAAGATAATTAGATGTAGTAGCTCAACAGCAAAGACCTACTCAATTTTTTGGACAGATTTACATGAATAGCATTTTATTTCTATATAGCTCATTCTCATGGAATGAACATGTTAGCAAAAGAATAAAGGGATAAAATTGTAGCTAAGGAATAAAATTGCAGCTAGAAATAACCATAAAATCAACAAGAGATTTATAAGAACAATAATTAAAACATTTCATTAAAAAACAATGTAAATCTGAAAGTCTAATTATGGAATATTTGTTATTCTATTAACACTGAAGTTAACAGGCACATTTTCCACTCATGGCTAAAAAAAAGATGGATGGCAGCTGGGGATGGGGAACACAGCGGGGGTTCTTGAGAATCAATTCCATAATAGGATGGTACTATTGAAAAGTTCCAACAACCATTCTGTGAGCTAAACCAGGGGTCTCCAAAGTTTGCAATTTTAAGACCCCTCAACTTCAACTTCCAGAATTCTTCAACCTGTGGGGAACTGAAGTTGAGCTGAAGTCTACAAGTCTTAAAATTGCCAAGTTTGGAGAGCTCTGAGCTAAACCAATCTGCAGGAAATAGCAGGGGCTCTCCAGTCAATCCTAACGCAGGGGCTGAATGGCACCAGGTTCGTCAATTCTTCAAATATTAAACTTCTAAGCCTTAATTTGCAGTAAACATATATTTGTTTCAATCACCTCCAAACAATTTACAAAACAAAAAACTCCATCTTACATGCACATTTTCTAGAGAAATAGTCAAGTCAAATTACCCTTTCGTAATTTTCAATATTAATTGTCAACATGTTTGGCAATGTCACAGTAGTGTGGTATCTCCAAACATGATGGCCACGGATAATTCTTAACATGCAAGAGATTCCCTGTCCCACTTCACTCAATTTTTTAAAAAAAGTTTTAAGTTTCAAACTAATCTGCCAAAAGCATATTTCTTCCCTCTTAATATTGTGTTTTTATATTGTGCAAAGCACTACTTCTCTGAGGAAATTACAATGGTGGGAAAGGTCAAAAGAAAAAGAGTATGACCAGATGTAAAGTGGATGGATTCAATTACAGCAGTGATAGGTACAGCACTGGAAGATCTGAAGAACCAGCTTGGAGACAGAAAATCCAGGACAAAATCTACCTATGGTTGCCAAGAGCCAACATGGAGCTTGATGACACAAAATCAATCAATATTGCCATTTCTACAAATTCCTCTGGCTTCATAAGACATGTCCTCAGAAAATAAATCTCTGAAGTTAACTGAAAATAATAACTAAAAATAAAGATAATTCCAGACACTGTTATTTTATAAGATGCCAGATTTCTTTTTTAAAAAAGCAAAGTTTTCAAAGTTAAGATAAATGGAGTATGATGTTTAGTTGGCTTTTGCAGGCATCAGCTTACCTCATCTAAGAGCCACTGTGGTTCTACATCATTCTTGGCGTTATTTAATAACCTTTTGAGGATAATTATTGATCCAATCTCACTTAGAAAACTTCACGATTGAGTGAGAATTTAAATCTGGCTCTTCCAGTCCTAGCTCAAGTAATAAAAGGTGATTGTCTTAACCAGTGTGGTTCGATATGAAAACAGAAAAATAAATGTTCAGTTTAACTCAGGGAAAAAAGACCCCTCCATGCAGAATCCTTCCCATTTTATCAGATAATTTAAAAAAAAATCCTAGCTCCTGTAGCTTATTCTGTGAGTTATGTTCTTTCTTGTGCGAGCATATGGATGTCAACAAGTTCGGCACTCTTCACAGCAGGACTGCTTGTCCTGTTTCTTCTATAAAAGCTGGAGAATTTTTAAAAAAAGAAGTTGATGCCATCAAATAATTTTTAATCTGATGGAAGAGTTAGGGGTCATTGCCAATGGAAAAAAAACTGGGTATCTAGGAAAATTATTTAAAATGGTGGCAGGTGGGAACAAGCCTGACTGATAACGCAAACTAATGCCAAAAGTGCAACACCCCCACCTCATATAATGCTAAAGGTGCAATCAAGTCCAAATTCTTTAAAATCAAACACACTAATACTGAAAAATGACAGTATCAAATTGCAAGGCACTAAAATTAATTTCGGGTTATGCATTTGCAACTATTTTCTTCTAATGAGTAAACAAAAATAATCCAGAAGATTTTGCATACACAAGGTTTATTGATTAGATAACGAACAATAGAACACAGAAAAAAACCCTTCGAGGTAAGCTTAAGAAGAAAAAAAGACTTTCCATTTTACTGCTGCTTCAGCAATTCTTCGTCTAACATGTATTTGTTTTAAATATTAACGATGTGTATCTTACACACACATGCGCACACAAAAACCTGCTACAATGTCCTAGAAAACAGACAACAGTGTTTTTGTTCTTACCTTTGTTTCTAATTTTCTTAAACCTGATTGTATGACCCCAAAATCTGAGTAAATAATTCTAATGCTCAGAAATGGACAAGAATATTACAGAAACATTTACAATATTGTCATTGAACATGATCACGCCCATGTAAGTGCGCAAGTAAGCATTACTGTGGGTTTTCATGATTTTCAGTAGTCTTTTGCACATTGAGTTCTTGCTTCTAAATAGATCAGGGCTTAAATATTTCATAGGACTCTTGCAATATTTTGGAAAATACAAGCTGGTGCAGCTCACAATTCTCTGCAATGAAGCAGTCCTTGAAGATCAGAAAACCGACAGATACATCTCGGCCTTTGTGACTATTGTATTTTGCATAAAAGCTGCACAAACATATCTGATGTTAGATGTAGGAATGTTAATAAACATAACTCACTTCCTAGGTCCTGAATAAGTGACCTGCTGTATGGGTTTTCATTTTTTAAGCTTGAAATCATATTCCCTGCTAGGTACCTGATTTACAAAGATTTAAGTTAAATGCTGAAAACATCTTAAAATATAACACACCTACCTATCCCCCCCCAATTCAATAATTATTGAGGAAGGAGTGAGTAAGAAGCTAGAATAGCTCAACTGCATTAAGAACCATGGTGGTGCAATGGTTGGAATGCAGCATTGCAGGCTAACTCTGCCCATGGCTCAAGGTTGACCCAGCCTTCCATCTTTCCGAGATCAGTAAAATGAGGGCTCACACTGTTGGGGACAATATGCTGACTCTGTAAACTGCTTAGAGAGGGCTGTAAAGCACTGTGAATCTGTATCTAAGTCTACGTGCTACTGATATTGCTATTTATCTTTACAAGTACAAGTTCAATAAACCACTCAGATACCACCAGAATCTATTGAGATAAACTTTTTGGGAATGACTGAGGTTCACCTCACCCTCCAACATTTTGAGAAGCAAAGTAAAATAGCTGCAAATGCAGACAAAGCATTTAAAAAGAAAGGGGGGAGAGTAGGAAATAAGCATTTTAATTAATGAGGGGAAAAAAACCCGGCTGCCTTTTCTTGTACCAGTTTTTTGTCTGCTTCTTAAACATGCCGCATCTGTTTCTGGGGGTTGGGGAGGAGAATCTTGGGAGCAGGAAACTTGTATGACTTTCTCTTTTGTAGACAGAACCAGAATTGGTTGCTGGATTAAAAAATAGTTTCCGTTTCATGCACTGCATGGAGTCACGTAATTGCCACCGTCTTCAAAAGCATATGCACGGAGTCATTTCTCCAGGAAGATCTACACGCAATGCAAAACTGAAAACCTTCTTCGGTGTTAGCCTCTCCTCGGGCTTCATTTGTTATACTGTAGTCTGTTTTGGTCCAGGCTGCCTGTGAGGTTGTATGTATTTACTGTTTCGTATTTGTAAGACATCCAAATGTCTTACAAGTCTATGCAGGTGGGTGGCTATGATAATAATAATAATAATACAGTGTGCTGAGAACTCTATGTAATTTATTTCTAGTTCCAGCATATTTCAAATACTTGAACAGCAAGGAAAAGCTAAAGGGAGCCACTGAGGTTTTTCGCTCATTGTTTGTGCAAAACACTTTTATGGTCCTGCTGGGAAGAGAGCACATGGACCAAACCACAGAAAAATATAATCCATGCCTAAACATACTGCAACAGAAGAAATCAAAGGAAAACTTTTACGAATGTCTATGAATGAACAGGAAAGTTCTACAACTTGGAAGGAATTTTTTCTTCTATCGATTTTTTTTTAATGTTCACACCTGGAGAACTAATTTGATGCAGTGGTGAAGGTGATGGCCTAGAAAGCAGAGAATTATGCTTACAACCATTTGTGTAGTGACTGCTCGAAGTTACAACAGGACTAAAAAAAAGTGACGTGGGATTGTTTTCCTCACAATTGTTGCAGCATTCCCAAGGTCACATGATCAACTCAGCTGCTTGGCAACTGGCATGTATGTTACACTGTCCTGGGGTCACGTGATCACCATTTGTAGCTTTTCCAGCTGGCTTCCGATAAGCGAAGTCAATGGGGGAAGACAGATTTGCGTAACGACCCCATGATTCACTTAACTGCAGTGATTAGTTTAACAACTGTGGCAAAAAGGTCGTAAAATGAGGCACAACTCACTTAACAACAGCCTTCCTTAGTAAAGAAATTTTGGGCTCAACTATGGTTGTTAAATCAAGGTTATCAGTTTCAGTTCTTGGCTTCCCTTAAGAATTAAAACCAGTTGGCTGACTTTGGACCAATTACTTGAAATTACACTTTGCTAGCAACAAACAGAAATGTAAAAAAGCCTGCTTAAACCCCATTCCTATTTTGGTCCTTAGATTATATATCTATAGTGGCCCCTTAAAGTGATAGTTAGATCCAGTGCAGCACATTTCACACATATTTACTAATATATATAACATTACTTAACTGATTTTGCATTCATTCACATCAGTGGACCCCGTCTTTTTTGGCACCAATTTTGTGGAAGACGATTTTTCCTTGACTTAGTGTGTGTGTGTGTGTGTGTGTGTGTGTTGGATACCACTAATTTACATTATTTAGGAGTTTAATAAACTGCCACCATCAAGATCTTTCCCTTATGAATCTGAGTTTTGAGTTATTTAATATTCTTTTCATACTAACTACCAAGTGTAATGCTTGGATGATAGCCAGAGGTATAAATAATATATCAAATGATTTTCACCTGCTCTACTTGCATCCAAAAGCTGCTCTGGAAGGTTGAGAGTCCCTTCAGAACAAGTCTGGGGATGCAAGGCAGAAAGGAGAAACCCCATCGGGCAACCAAAAATCCACTTGCATGACGCTAAATGAACGCTGCATTTCTAAGAGAGTGCTGGCTGCTTTCTGGTCAATTATGGCCTAATTGTGCTGAACTACCTCTAGATAAGAAGCAGCAGTCCCACTTGATTAAAGCTAACTCTTCTCCAAGTCCCACATAAAGCAACGGCAAAAATAGTTTTTAGAGTAAAGCATGTTATCTAGTTGAATGAACCGCCGTTATCCCATTGTAGGAGAATCCTTTGAAAAGCTCCCAGATTTTCCTCAGCACCAGCCTTTGAGATTATTTATTTAATTTATACCAATCAGGGCAGATGTTGGGGGTACCTCTTAAATAAAGCTGAGTATTAAAGCAAAATAGATCCTGGGGAGGGACCGAATGCAGGAAAATACACTGCTGGCTTAGAGAAACCTTAGGTCCCCACCCATCCATCTATGATCCTGCTTGAGAAACCCATATCTCATTTGTATGTATCTGACTGCAGTTCTACTTGGACTGCATCTGCTGTACCTAGGAGGGTGTGGACCAGCTCTTGCAACAGGAAGTCCTCTTATCCCAACTTAATTGCTGATAGACAATAGCAGATTGCAACATCCCAGCTGAAAAGAATATTACTTTCTAAAACAGAGGATTAGTCCTACAAAACTTCAGTTTCTAATTAGAGATAACCTGAGTATAAAAATCACACTACTAAACCATTTTATGTAGCCCTCTGTCCACAACCACTATAAGTATATATAATTAAAGTTTAGTCAGGATGATAATGTCCTCATGGCTATGGGTCATACTAGTTAATTTATTTATTTATTATTTAGACTTATATACCGCTTCACAGTGCTTTAAAGCCCTCTCTAAGCAATTTACACAGTCAGCATATTGCTCCCAACAATCTGGGACCTCATTTTACCAACCTCAGAAGGATGGAAGGCTGAGTCAACCTTGAGCTGGTGAGAATCGAACTGTTGAACTTTTGATGGCTAATGGCAGATGGCTGTCAGCAGACGGGGCGGGTGTTCATGCAAAATATTTGGAAGGCCCCAAATTGTATCACGTTGCACACTTTGAACAAATTGTATAACATTCCAGTTCTGAAGGAAAGGTGAAGTCAAAGAAAATCAGGCAGAGATTTATTCTGCCTTTCTCACCAAAGCTACTTTGAAGCTAACTTTTTTTTAAGGGTCGCTCAACCCTGAGGGCTTTTCTTAAAAGGAATGAATGGATTTTTATAATTAAAGCCACATACTTTCATTTATCATGTAATATGCCTGCATTAGAATTTTTTTATTCTGTGAAGAGCTTTTCCCATTTAAAATAGTTTAACCTCTCTACAGTGTTCTTAAATCAAATTAGAGTAGGGGTCCCCAACCTCCAAAGCGGCATCGGTCCATGGCATGCTAGCAACTGGGCCACGCAAACAAGCCAAGCCTCATTGGTGGGATGCAGGCAGCATGCAAGATCATGCCACCTCTGTGGTCCATGGAAAAACTAGTCCATGGTGTCCAAAAGATTGGGGGCCACTGAATTAGAGAACCAAATCATATTTTATCCCAGAATGGTGGAGCAATGAGAACATCTACAATCAGTGCCAAGGCTGCCATTGTACACCAAACCCTTTCCAACCTGGTCTCCTTGAAACTGCAGGACCTAGAGGTTCTAGACATCATAGGAGATGACTGAAGCTTCAGGAAGATGCAGTCTCGCCATCTTTGAAGGAAGTCAGGTAGGGGAAAAAACACAGGTACAGCCTCTTCTCTTCACTATACACTGTATTTATTTTAAATCAATAGGTAGGAGATGACTAGGAAGAGTCCAAGGGAGGGGTCAAACACATCATCAGTTTGGAGCTATTAACTTCCCACAAGAAATCTTAAGTTCAGTGTCCTCCCGTGAATTCCACTGACCATCACCTAGCAGCAATTTGATTTGGCCATTAATAGATCAGATTCTTATGTATAGGTAGCATGGGATAATTTTTTAGTGCTTTGAACTCTACTCCTGTTCCTGGTTTCTTGCTCCTGACACAATGTTATCACCAGACATTAGATCAAAGAGTCTCCATATTATTTTTATATATTTTTAAGCGTGTGTTATGGGCATTCTCAAAAAATGGCTTCTCTCTCTCTCACACACACACACACAATGATGGAAAATACAAAATCTGCACATTTTCATTTTCTATAAATGACTTTAAGTTCTACATGGGGTTAGAGGCACTGTAAGAAATATAAAATATGCATGCAAGCTTCATATTTTTGCTTGACAGTGTTGTCAAATTATGTTTTTAAAATAATTCCAATATCCAGTACCACTTACTTCAAATACATTTTATAAAGCACGTGGATATTCATTTAAGGTATTTTCGTAAAAGTTTTCAGTATATATTGAATATCTTTTTCTTTCAAATACTCCAAATATAGAAAAAATATCAATTTCTCATCTCATTCTCCTGACTGCTTAAATAAGGTATATTTAACATGATTGTCTAAATGCTTGCTGGATAATGATTTAATCGCATCTCAGATGTGAGAACATGCTTCTTAGTGTTTTTGCTGCACCTTCATACTTTCCCTTAAGACTTGAGAATGCACATTTTTCTATTTACTGGAAAAGTCTGATATTAATAATTTGAAAATCTAGGAGCGCCCTCAAGTGTTCAAATATAGCAACTGCAGCTTTTGTAGTGTTTTCAGATACCATGTCTCACCTCAAAGTTTTCATCTTGGCAAAAAAGCTCTTTTGTCCAGACTAACTTTTTATGCAAACTGTCCCATTTTCAAAAGTATGAATCTTAATCACTTGCATCTATCATAATCCACGCATATTTGCATCTACAATTACCCCCTTGGAGTGACCCATATACTTACGATATCTACATTATGTAGTGGCTAAGGAGATTCAGCAGTTAAGATAACCTGGTGCCCTGCAAATATTTTAGATTGATATCAGACCCAGCTTACGTGGCCAATGGCAAGAGAATGTAGGAGTTGCAGCATTACATGGATATTTCTCAGACTTTCCCACTACTTTTGCTTTATTAAACAAACTGCTTTGATAAGTCAGGGATAGTCAATTCCCTTCTGTCTTCCTACACTGGCTGAAGGAGATCGTTTTCAACAACACAGATCAGGAATTTCCTAGAACGATCATACTTGGAAGAGATACCAAGTAGATGGTGGGGCTAACTAAATTCACCATTATTATTTCTTCAGGCTACTTTTGCTTTTGGAAACTGTCCAAACTTTTCCTGCCTGGAGAGTTGGAAATGTACACTAGCAACAGTGTTATCTGTACTTCATCTTCCGTATATTTTAACTATGATGGTTTCAACACTGCCATTAAATTCATTCCCATGGATTTTTGGACAAATGCCAGTATTTTTAACATGCGGTATTACTTCTTCCTTCTTTTCTATTGCTACTGTTCTTCTTGAGTCAGTTATGTATTCAGAACATTTGTCATCCTACCAGGTCTTAGCTACACCTTTAAATTATTTATCGCTCTATAATAAAAATTCAAGTTCGATCCATTAAATTCCCATAATTCAAACTTGAGTATGTAGATAATGAAGGCAGTGCACTTCCTGAATTAATACTTTTCCTGATTTTTCTGAACTAATAACAAGTTCTAGTATAGTTATTTCCATTCACCTCTGTAGTCCATAAATTCTTATAGATTACCTTCCTCAATTGCAAAATTCAGTGTAAGGTCCTTTTGATCAACTTTTATGTGATTTGGAAGCACAGCAAAGACCCAATCTCTCCTAAGGAACCATTGCTCTAACACAGTGTTTTTTCAAATTTGGCAACTGTAAAATGCACTGTAGACTTCAACTTCCAGAATTCTGGAAATCAAAGTGTGCACATCTTAAAGTTGCCAAGTTTGAAAAATACTACTCTAACAAATTATTTGCAAAATACTTCTTTCCCTCTCCAACATCTTTCATTAATTGAAGAATGTATGAAAATACCTACCAAGCTCCCAAATATTCCAGTTTCCTTCACAGATCTTCATAGTCCAAGATGTGGTTATAACTGATCTTGATAGCTATCACTTGTTCTGATGTAAAAGAACAGGAAGGGATACAAGTCAATGGGCTTAATGAGTCATGGCAACTTTCTCTCATCCTTGGCTCTGGTCCCAACTGTACTTCATGAGCCAGTGAATCCAAACTGCACATATTTGCTCCTCACAGTATGGAGTCATCAGCCACCCCAACTGTCTTCTTTGCCTTCTTGTAGACAGCAATTGCATCGCCCTGCTATTCAGCTGTCCAACCTCTCATCTTCTGTCTAGCCAAGTCTCTTTGTTTCTTCCTTGCAAACTCAGAAATGTGAAGCTCTTCAATGAAAGCTTATTACTGAATTCCAACAGGGTAGATTGTCTTCTATACCTCTTGTTTTTCTCACTTTTGTTTGTTGGGCTTGCTACTTTGTCTGATTCTTATTCTTACGGATCATTATGTTCTCTCTCAGTTCCTGTTGTTCTGTTTCTTTAGTTTAAATCTAATGAATCTTCATCCTGTCTTATAATCCAAAGTATGGTTTTGGCATGATTTTACTTTCCAGCACAAGCCTGTGCTTGCTTCAT
Source organism: Pareas carinatus (assembly GCA_032468095.1). Classification (NCBI taxonomy): domain Eukaryota; kingdom Metazoa; phylum Chordata; class Lepidosauria; order Squamata; family Pareidae; genus Pareas; species Pareas carinatus. The sequence continues at coordinate 148,547 of JANHFO010008204.1, read as the reverse complement.
AGAGAGCTTGTTTTGTGACAAAAGCAAAACCTGCCACAAGTATTTGGGGTCACGACCGCATAATCAGATCTGCTCTTTTTTCACTTCTGTTTCTTAACCAAGAGAAATGCTTCTGGTCTTTCTTGTTACTTACCTAGATTCTTAGGTTAGTCATGTACACAACATCAACTGTAATTAGGGGCTTCATACTTCAATGTCCCTGCTACAGCCAATAGCTATGACCTTACCACAACTAAATAAAGACTGTAATTGTTGTGATAACACTTGAATCTGTAGTACCTTACTTTATCATTATTCTATCTAGACTAATACAAATTACTCCTACGATGTTTCACCCTCTTTACTCTAAATGAGCAAAGATAATCCTTGCTGAATATTATCGTTGGTTCTCTATAACATTTTACTTATACGGCTGACGTTTCGTGAGAAAAAAACAATAAGGAGCAACAAGTTAAGGCAGGGTCCTCAATCACAGTGCACTCTAAAAATAAAATTTCCAGCCTGAATAGTCAACAAACAATTCCATTGATGGTTTGAGGAGATCTAGTTCTAAATTGAGGAATGGTAAAACAGAATATGTTTTCATTCCACTTTTTAAATCATCTGCTTAATTTTCCAGTTTCAGGATGCAAGTTTCAGAAAATGAAAAGCTCGAGTGAAACTCAAAGAATTGCATGCTCAGCAAAATCACAGCATTGGATACCAAAGACAAAAAAAATTATCCTATCACTGAAAGAGTCCTAGCTCAACTCAACGATACTGTCAGAAAAATCACAATTCTGACTCACTTACTGTTTAAACTGGCTTCCTTCAGTTTATTGCTAAGTTCCTAGAGCAATAAGGAATTCAAAACATAAGTGTCACAGAGAAAGACTAGATTCTATCATAATTAGCAAAAGTAGGACCCTGCAAAACCGGGCAACATTACTGAAATATTCATATACCATTTACCATTTACCATTTATTAATGGTAAATGGTATTAATGGTAAATTTATTAATGGTAAATGGTATACCAACCAATTAAGAAACTTATATTTAATTTTGCATTTTTAAATGAGATTCCCTTTAGGCAGGCAAACTCTTACATCTATGCAAAATGATAATTCGATTTTCATAATTGGAAACTGGCTGGTAATTTCAACAGATGGGAAGGAAGAATCAAAGATATTGTTATAGGAAGTGAGGGGCAGTGAAATTTCAAATACAGGAAAAGCTAGGAAAAAACCACCTGGCTGGTTTTAAATAGGAATGTTTCTCTCCCCCTCTCAAAAAAATAGCAAGTTGTTAAGAAGAAAAAAAAGGCCATCCTCATAATTTCAATTTATTTCTATGTATCTGACTTGAATTGATAACAGCACATGATTTTCTCCCCAGATGAATAGGGAGCAATATTTTTTTAAAAATCCTACTATAGGAATTATTTGAAAAATAATTTCCCAAAAATTTCCTAATTATTATTAGAAAAAAAATAAGAAAAAGAAATATAATACCACTCATGCTATAATAATAGAGGTTAATATTCCAGAGCAACATAACACTATTAATATTAATAATAGAGGTTAATACCCCAGAGCAACATAACAAATACTTATGGTCAAAGTTGCCAAGTTGGCAGTAGCCAAAATGATGACCCATATTAGTTACCTCCAAAAACAGAAAACCATCAATAGGGAAGTTTATCATTTATATTAAAGTTGTGTATGAAAAGAAAATACAGGTAGTCCTTGACTTACAACAGTTCATTTATTATTGTTATTGTTATACAGCACTCTCTAAGCGGTTTACACAGTCAGCATATTGCCCCCAACAATCTGGGTCCTCTTTTTACTGACCTCAGAAGGATGGAAGGCTGAGTCAACCTTGAGCCAGTGAGAATCGAACTGCTGAACCTTTGATGGCTAATGGCGGATGGCAGTCCGCAGAAATAGCCTGCAGTGCTGCTTTTAACCACTGCACTATCCTGGCTCATTTAGTGACCATTCAAAGCTACAATGACACCAAAAAAAGTGATTTATGACTGTTTTTCAGTTATGACCATTGCAGCATATCCCCATAGTCAAAATTCAGATGGTTCATATTTAGCATAGTTGTCGTGTTCCAGGGTCATGTGATCGACCTTTTGCGACCTTCTGACAAGCAAAGTCAATGGGGAAGCCAGATTCACTTAACAACCAGGTTACTAACTTATCAACTGCGCTGGTTCACTCAACAACTGCACCAAGAAAGGCTGTCAAATGGGGCACAACTCGCTTAACAAATGTCTCAATTAACAACATTAATTCAGGACTCAATTGTGGTTGTAAGTCAAGGGCTAACTGTATGCATTCTCTTTCAACTTCCTGTCCCCTCCCCAAAAAAGTGTACTTCAGAGTTTCGTCCAGAATGTTCCAGGCGGGCTGCAGTTCAGCAGAACAGTACTCCTACATATTTTCTTTATTCTGCCTCAGTCAAAATCTTCAGGCAAAGGCGACATGGCCAGTACATCTCACCCCTTTCTTTTCTTCATGGTTTGGGCTAATTTTCACCTGCCAATTTTGTTAACTCCTCCTTTTCCTTTTCTCCCTTTAGCACTTCTTTAGCTACTAACATCCTTGGGTTCAAGTGCAACATATTGAACCAGGTATCTGCTGCCCATCTTCCCAGCACTTTTCCCCCTTATGTCCACCCATCCATGCTGTGCCAATTTTAACGTCCTTAGCCTTTTCCCTTTCTCCCCAACCTCCCAAAATACAAGTTTGTGAGTCTCAGTCTAGATACAGGTCAACTAAAATAGTTGTTCTGCACATGAAATGCTTGTACAGTGAATTTTATACATCCCAATTCAAGAGGCCCTTAGAAATGTGCAGGAATGCAAAGGAAGCTGTTCTCTTTCAGTTATTAAACCAGCCATGTTCATTACACGGCTTATATCTGAGGCAGCTTTGGAAGCTGTTCCTGGCTGTTTTTGCATGAATGAGAAAGAAATGGCTGAATTTTCATTAAAATTCATTCAAAGCAGATTTAAAATGAACCATGCATGCAAAATATGCAGCTTTAACAATGAGAGGAACTTTGTTTGCACTCCCATATATTGTGAGGTACCTTTTTACACACTTCTATTGTGTACAGATAGATCCCAACAGAAGTAGGAGGCATCTTTCATTGATAATCATTACCAGATTTGAAACTCTCCAGAGTGTTTACTACTTATTTATCAACATTATTGCCATTTATTTATTTTATTTTATTTATTTATTTAGATTTATATACCGCCCTTCTCCCGAAGGACTCAGGGCGGTGTACAG